>JABCJY010000211.1:0-118124 GCA_013184415.1 Fusarium concolor | reverse complement strand
TTATAATGCTGTTGCAGAGCTGGATAATGAAAGCGTGTCTTGGGAGCCTAGCGGTTCGAACAGGTTCCTGAAAATCCTTCAGAATCATGTTTGATGTGATGTTGCCACACATCCTGGCGCCACTTTTATCTAATATCACGTGGCCCAACGCGTTGCGTCACGTCGCTGCATCAGTCAAAAAACCCCTGCATTCTTAACTTCACATACTCGTTCCTAAGCCCCCAACCTCCGATTTCGTCGGCGACCACTGCCGATCTGTCCCTTTCACTTCACGAATTGTCGTCCATACTCGCATCTGCGCGCATGAGATCTGTGCTGCTGCCACTGCCCTCCTAGCAGGCAGCTAACAATCTGCTTCAGTCGAAAGACCCTCCTCTTGGTGAATGCATCTGAAGTCAACCTTTGTTTCGCTCCGAATTGGTATTTAAGGCGAATGAACTGTAGAAACGAGCTAAACGCAGCGCTGTCCAGAGAGGGGATGACACTCGACCGTGTTTCTTGGACGAGTCGTGCGGGTCATGATATATGTTGAGATTGTCACCCACCAAAGACGTCTACTAAGGCTCGTGCCTCTTTCACTCAAGTGTACCGACCACTTCGTGAATGGCTACCCTTATGCCTCGCGGATATCGCTCCGCCACCGAATACCGTTTCGGCCAAGAACAGACTGATGCCATTGTTCGAACCGTCGCCTACTATCGCAAAGACTACCCCCTCTCCTTGATCTGGTTCTCGCCTCGCGAACATGTCGATATCCGTCTGTCAATAGCAACACCCTTCCGCCGGACTTCGAATATGGGACTCGGCTCCCTCGGTCTGCTACCACTCGAGCTCTTGCATGACACGTTGTACCGTCTTGATATGTATTCTCTATTCAAGTTTCGACAAACAAATCTTAGATCGAGACAGACGGTAGACTCTCTCAAGCGGTATCAGATGATAGTCTTGCATGGACTGAACCTTCTCTGCGCCTTGTTACGAACACGACTTGCCGTCGACATTTCTCTACTTGACTTTTACAACGCACTATGTATCAAGGCTTGTAGTCTTTGTGACCAATTTGGCGGATTTATATCTCTTCTAACGTGGAAACGATGCTGCTTCAAATGCCTCAGGGAGGCTCCGCAGATCCAAGTGCAAACTCTTGCCGCTATCCGAAAGCAATTTCGCCTCACTAAGGCCGAATTAGACCAACTGAGGTCATTCAAGACCTTGCCTGGAATATATTCGATGGAGGAGTCCGTGCACAAATCCCGCATCGCGATCGTTTCTGTTCATCAGGCTAGTTTGATTTGCAGACGGCAATCACATGCACTGGGGCAAGCCCAGTCAGCCAGCTCAGAACGGAATCAGAAATTCAACTTTATGGGGTCATGCGCACTTCCTTGTTACGATAAACTAACCGGCAATGTCGAACACGGAATGTCGTGCGCTGGGTGCCAACTTGCTCTTGAAAAGGACATCATCGGCACTAAGGGTGAGAAATGGGCATTCGAGGCTCGAGACAAGGTATATTCGCGAGATGGCTTTTTGGAACACTTTCAATGGTGTGAACAGGCACAGCTGCTGTGGAGGTCCAGTGGCGAAGGTAAAAACAGACCAACCGAGCTACCAGAGGCTGCTCGAAGAGGCGGGTACTTCAACAACAGAGAATAACAAGGATGTGAAATATGTTCACCGATATATTGCAGCCAGGCTACCTACACGTCTAAATAGAACATAGGAAGCGGACAGATTCTTAGACACCCGCAACGTACAAAGCAACTCCACAGTTCCCAAGCCGTGCTTTAATCTTCCAGAATCACGTCATTTCGATCCGTGTATTTCACTGGCGCGTCTGCCTTGACCAGATGCCTCAAACAGTAGTTGGTCGAATCCTTGCCCCATTCTTTGCTAACTGGACGGCATCTGATGTTGGTCCCCTGGCGCTCCGGTCACTGGATGAACTCCATCTCCTCTTTACAGCCGCACATATATTTGATATACCTCGAAGTACACATTTTAACCCAGCAAGAAATCACAAGTTAAACCCTGCTTAGATAAAGGGGATACCGGCCTCGTTACAGTGTTGATAGGTAAATGACTTGTGCGTACGTGGGCGGCGATGATAACAAGCGAGTTGTGTTGAAAGTGAAGCTGCACTTGTACTATCGAGAGACTTGTAGAATGTTGTTGCGTGGCTCCCGTCAGCTAAGACAAGGACTGGTAGGTTATTTAGGGTGTATAAACGACGGGCTAGCCTATCATGGCCGTCATTTTGTCACCAACCCAACTCCGCCTCCTGATTTATAGAGCCAAGACAGTTGAGCCCGAGTTGAGGATGTTTCAAGTAACCGCCGCGTCTCGAACGGATTTAGAGAAGTGAGCAAAGCCCCCAAAAGCGTTCTAGAGGGGCTGAAAATTGGTTCTGGCGCTAAAATTAATACCGCAGGGGACTCTGCAATGCTCTCTGGAGTGCGGGAAGTACGTGATTGGATAAATTACGTTGGATCTTCGCCGTTGTGCAGCAGTTAGGCCCGGTGATAGAATGGGATCAAAATCCATACAACGCCTTCATTGGTCTGTTTAACCGCGGCTTGCTGAGCCAATTTGGTTGCCAGGAAGCTCCCATGGGTATTCCTATCAATTCCTGTGAGTTCCAATAACGTTGATCCCTTAAGTATGAAAGTGCCCTTGTTCTTCACGATAGTCGTGCTTCTGCAAATAAAAAAGGGTAAGGATGTATAGCGATGGAAAAGGGAATCCCGAAGCATAAATGTGCGAATGCTACACTCTTTCAAACAAATCTGGCTGACGGTTTATAGTGAGCGGTCCAATGGTGAAAATGTCTGACGATCGAACTGCAGACTAGCCGCCAACGCAGTCCGTCATCCTGTCCATGGAAGTGGATGATGATGATTCATTTGAGAGCGAATACCGACTGCGAATCGGAAACCAAGTCAAATATCTTATTATCTTGCCTAGAACCTTTGACAGAGATACGCTTTCATACCCTATTCAACCCCTTAGGTCCTTTTCAGCCCCATGACGTGATGACTGGTGTTCGTCTGCTCAGCATGGGTAGTCTGGCTCATCTCAAGGAATATGTCAATGAAACCACTTATTGACTCAAATAGTGACAAAGGTACAAGGAGACACCAGCACGCGAAGAGGCCATCGGAGAGTTTCTGCCACATTTGTTCATGTCTTCAAGTTCTTTAAGTGGCATACAGCTAAAATACAGCCTAGAATTTATTTAAGAGAAACTAGTCTAGTACATATATTGCTAGACTAAGAAAGAATGAAATTGTAAGCCGTTGATCGTATATGACTTTCCATCCAAAGCCTTCGGTGCAAGTATAGGTCGGTGTATAATCTCCAGTAGGTAGGCCAACAGCAGTTAATCTCGGAGCGGTCAGACTCTAACAAATTCCGTTGCAGTTGGTCTTAGAGACGTAGTTGACAGTGAGCATTCCGTGAGACTTGATATCGTTGTCGCTGGGGTAAAACGCGGGAACGCTACCGCACTTGGCGCATCCATGGTTAACCAGCTCCTGAAGCAGCTTCTTGATGTCTTTTCCAGGAAGACCACCAGTGTTCTGAAGGAATGCACAGAATCCGCTCCCGCCAAGTGCCTCCCAGCAAACGATACGCTGACCGTTGTAATACCATTTGTTGTCGTTCAGGCCCTGGGCAGTTCGGAGGAGGCCGGTCAGCTTGAAGCCGACGTTGGCGCAGTTGCTGCTGCCGTGGCAGTTGATGCCCTCGGCGGAGACACCAAGAGCCATGACAGCAGAAGCGAGAAGACTGGTGAAGTGCATTCTAGATGGATTTGTGAGCGGGAGGAGACTCTAGGAGACAGACTCTCTTACTTGAAGGTAGTTGCTAGATAAGCTGGTGGAAGATGAGAAGAGTTGGAGTTTGTCTGAGATGTTTGAGGATGAGATGAGATGAGAGACTCGATTCTTGCCAGGAACTATCACTCTATTTATACACAACTTCCATTGTCTCCTCTGTCGATATACGTGCAAAGAGATTTGAGACCATGATACCACCCTCGGCACGTCGCTCAGAAGTTCTGCGTTGGAAACACGATAGACGCAACCTTTCGACAAAAGACCTTAGGATCATCTGCTGAATGAGGCTATCGCAGGTATTGTGTAGGGTTCGGCCGCCAGCTGAACATGAGTTTTATGGGCCGCCTTCACTTTTGTAATGAGTTTGTAATTAGTTTATAATACGTTTATAAGCAACGAAAATATTTCAAAGCTCGTATATGTAACAATTTTCCATACAAAATTCGTATCTGCATTCTTCGGACTATTTGATTCGGAACGGACCGTGGTGTATAGCGTGGATAATAAAAGTCCGGAACAAATTTCCCCAGTCGTAAATATGTCAGCCGCAAATCCTCACCATACTCTCATACTTGATCCACCATATTAGCCTTCCTCTAGGCGTCAGATAGCACCTCACGATGCTACGATGTTTTATTTCAAGGGTTATTTTTCGCAGTTGCGACGTGGTGCCATTGGAAGACGCATGGTTAAGTGGATACAGCTCTCAACTCGGATAAAAGTGGCTCCAGACAAAGTTCCAACGTGTCGAGAACTTCAACTGCATTATCACACGTTCCAGAACCAGAAAGACCTTCGTATTCAACAATGGAGACCGCCCAGCAAAATGACCTTCCTCTTCCGCCAGAGATCGTTACATTGATCTGTTCCACTGTGTCGAAACCCGACATACTTCGCTTGAGATTGACTACTCACAAATTGCACGATGCAGCGACACCATTTGCTTTCAGAGCCTTTTATCTCTGGGCCTATGGCAACTCACCTACAAACTTCACTTTCATTGCCAAGTCAGCCCATTTACGGAGCCATATCAAAGAGATAACCCTTGACACCAATATCGGCCCGGATTATGAGTACAACAGCAACGAGCACTATGAAATCCCTCATGCATTCTTCAACGCCCTTCCGTACCTACGTTATTTCAACAATCTCAGAAAAATCCACTTACGGTTCAGTGAGTTTTGTGGGCCGAATGACAGGGAATTTGGAAGGTGGATCGAGGAAACTTGGCCGTTCCGATACAGAATCCTCGATACCGTCTTCCACTGCATAGTTGGATTATGGACGCAGGCAAAACAGATTGAAATAGACCAGAGGGCCAACCTCAAAGATTTTGAGGCTGCATATCCGACTGATGACCCGGAATTCGTCCATGGAGACGGAAAGCACCTTGAAGAGCTCACTGTTTCGAACCTTGCCGACTATAACGATCCCAATTTGATATCGTCAAAAGCTTGGCACAAAATACTAAATCTGCCTGGATTGAGGGGTTTTAAACTCCTGGTTGCAACTGAGGACTATTGGCTCGAATAGGAGTCCTTCCTCGCTGAAGAGAAATATGAATTCTTCGAAACCCTACCTTCAACTTGGCTATCCCCAAGTCTGGCTGATAACCTACGAACGTTATCACTGTATTATAAAGCTGCCTGGGGTTGGTTTCCGAGAATGAATCTGTATCAGATTGGTCCATTACCTCAGCTGAAGGTTCTGGCACTTGGCAATTTTATCTTCAGTGATAAGCGCCAGTTAGACTGGATTGCTACTATCGGAGAGAGGAATGGAAGCGGAGGACTGGAAGAACTGTACATTGACGATTGTGCCATTCTTTCCGAAACGTACCAAGTTGGTCCTTTGACCAGTGATGGATATCCAGATCCACGTATAGTTATCAGAGAGGGACAAGACTACAACGGATCTACCACAGAATATAACCTCAGGTGGCATCATGTGCTTCCAACTTGGGCAAGAACTATGACAGGTCTCAAAAGGTTTGTTATGGGCAGTGGGGAATGGGAGGTCGCAAGCCTAGTTGCGGCAGCAATGAGCGAACACGCCAACTATTCTCATCTCAGTCGCTATAAAATTGATCAAATATCGGACTTTAATGTTCACAGGTACTATTCTGGGCCTGGCTGGCAAGAGGGCAGCATCCGTCATGAGCGAATGCCACTCGATAGGTTCTTACATGGGGCGGGGCTGTTCCAGGTGCGTTTAAAGCAGATGCAGTATATCAACTACAGCCTCGGTACACGTCCTTCGCCTTGGGCAACGCCATGTAGTGGTTGCATATACCGGGCAAATGAAGATGGATGGGCACCAGAAGAAGAGACAATTGCAATGGACGATGCTGCCTACGAATTACTTATGGCGACTGTCCAGGAGCGAAGTTTCGGAAAGAAAGAATGAGTGGTCAAAAGCCAGACTCATTATTTATCTAACAGCAAGTGGGAGTTTCACAGAATGCCAGAGATAGCTTTGCAGACTTGAGCCTAATAATAGTAAATATAGTGTTACTTATGTACAAAACCTACACATCTATAACTAGGAGGTATCCCAAGCCCAGCATGTCTCCTCAAAGGTGGTAATCGTCAGGTCGTGTAACTCTCGTTCCCCTCCTCTCCCAAACTCCATCAATTTTCATATCTCTCGCACCACTATCATAGTCAGTTTCATACAGTCCAAAAGCCATAAGTTACTTACTCGTCTCTCCAAATAATAGTCGGTTCCGTCTGACCCTTTCCAGGATTTCTAAACACAATATTCTTCGTCTATGCCATCGTCAGTCATCGCTCCATTCCTTTCTCTGGAGTACATACCAATCCAAGCGACAAATGGATAGCAGGAGGATCGACCGTAATCTTCTGCGCAGGCTGTTCTCCCTGCACCATAGCAGCAATATTCTGCGCAACAACCTGTGCTTGTCCCGCTCCAGGTCTCGCAGCTTTGTGAGCACCGCTATCGGCGATATCACCGCATGCATACAAATTCGAGTATTCAGGATCCGCGAACTGTAGACTTGGAGAAACTCGGATGAAGCCGTTGGCGGGGTTGATGATCTCATGCCCTGTAGTGGATTGAAGATCCTCCAGGAATTGGTTATTGGGTGTTTGTCCGGTTGCGGGGATGACGAGGTCTGTTTGTATCTTCCGACCATCTTTTAATTCTAGCTCAAAGGTTGATCCATCTGTTGGGAAGCCTTTTGATGGTATAACTGCTCGAGTGCCGGTGATAACACTGTAGACATTAGTAACCCTCCCTGAAAGCAAAGGACCAACTTACTCGACACCGAGCTCTTTCAACCGATTCTGGAGGATCTCGTCCATCTTCTGATGATAAAGCTGCATAAGCCTATCCCTCGAATGAACAAGCGTAACTTTCTTCTCCGGATAAACCTCACCAAGATCAGTCGCCATCTGAACCCCAACAGCGCCACCTCCAACAATGACAATCGATTTTGCATTCTTAATTCCCCGCTGATATGCCTTGAAGTAATCAACGGAAAGCTTCTTCTCATCGTGTTGCATGTTACTAGGTGCTTGAAGTCGTGTTCCTGTAGTGACAACTGCGTACTCAAATGGAATCTCTGTTGAGCCGTTCCATGGTCGGTCAAGTGTGACTTGGTTCTTTTGGAGTGAAATTACTTTTGCCCGAACTATGGAGTGGTTGGGGCTGTTTGGGAGGGAGGAGAAGAAGCCGGTGTAGGGAATGAAGGCTTTGTGTTCGTAGTCTGGTACGATTGCAAATCGTGGAAATGCGAAGAGATGGTGGAAGTGGCTGTGTGGTTCTATCAAGAGAACTCTATGTGTTACTGGTAGAAGCGAAGCCAGTTCCTTAACAGCAGCCTGTCATCACATGTTAGTCCTACTTCTTCCACTGTCTGGTGGGAACTTACAAGCCCAACAAACGAGCCGCCGATGACGATGACGTTCTTCAAGCCTGCTGTCATTATAACAATACTTCCAAAGTCTCAACAGTTAAAAAGAAAAGGAAACTGGGGAAGGGAGGGCATGGAGATGTCGGGGTTCTTTTATCTACAGCCAAGCCATCTTATCAATCTATGGGGTCCCCGCTCGGATATACACTTTGCCGGCTATCCGAACTTTATTCCGAGATCGGCTTTTCCTATCGGCACTTTGCTACCAAATAGCGAGTCAGTATTAAGAAAGCCATCGTGTTAGCTCCGGCTTTGAAGTGCGGCTGATTGCCTTGCATGTGAAGTGTCTGGCTGCCCTGCCTGCGACGTGGATCTTCTATCGGTGCATCTTGTCGCTTGACATTCCCGATCCGGATTGCAAATGCAACCATTCTTGCGACACCGGAGACCAGATTTCTTTTTACTGGAAAGACTTGAAGATGATATTATCAATTAGGGCTGTCAACCGCGCGTTAATGACATCGAAATACAATATGATCGGCGAGGCATTAAGATTCCGGAAATGCAGGGGGCTGTTAGGCTCGGCTCGGCTCGGAATCAAGTCCTGTGCAATTGCTAATAGTGGGATGGACCGGATGACGAAGCTCATGACAAAGCAACAGATAATATAGATATTCGTGAAAATACGTCAGATACGACTATTCCGGGATAGGGACTCAGTAAGACTGAGGCTCTGTAAATCGCACACCCCAAGGGCTGCTTGTCCTCTATACTTCTCATTCACTTCTCCCAATCCAACTCTCTTAATGACAATTCTTCACCCTCTCAAAGCCTCCCTCCCGCCTTCAACAATCCTTCTATTCAATATCACAAATTCATCACCCCTCTCATCTCCACCAGTAACAGCCAAATACGTAAAATATGCCCCAACCTCCTCGTTCATAACACACATATCATCACCCAAAAGCCATCTCGCAAAATACCCCGGTATTCTCATCCTTTCTGTTATAACACCACCTGGTCTAAGCATCCAAGCTCGCCAAACCCCTTCGTATTCTTTTGCAAGATCTCGTGATCGTACTTCATAAAGACCCTGGATTGTTAATGACGGTCCAGGTTGCGGGATGTTTGGTAAGTACCTTGAGTTTGCGAGGGTAGTCATTTATCCAAAGCTTAGCATCTTGTTCCTGAACAACCCACTTCCCACTGAGATGTATAAACCTGAACTTCTCTTTCCTTTGCTTCTCAAGCAACGGCGCAAATGCTTTTTGAAATGCAAGAGGGTATTCCATATCAACGTTCACATTCCCTCTATACGATCCCATGGCACTAAACAATTAACGTTACGCCTTTCAGCTCTAAGGTAAACATACCATATCATAGCCGCAGCATCAACATGAGGCTTTAGAACTTCCTCTGGCCAGACTAGAAAGTCTTTTATAATGACGGTTTGAAGTTTCGGGTGTGATGATACATCAGAGGGGAGGGGGCGGCGAACAAAAGCGACTACTGATGTGATTTTTGGATGTGCGAGACATTGGCGGAAGGCTTCGCCGCCGATAGAGCCTGATGCGCCTATGAAGAGGACTTTCATGGTCTCAACTGATGAGTATTAGTGAATATTGCTTGAGTAATTAGTGTTGGGGGCTGATCTTTTAAATACTGGTTGTATCCTGTGGAAATTGCTGGTTGCGGTGGAATGCGGAGTTTCAAGGATGCCAATCCAAAAAAGTCCGCCCGTCATTCAAGCCGCAATCAATAATATTGTTATTTCACTTTATTAAATATCTTCTGAACAATTAAAATTGTATTCAGCGTCCAGTAAAGAATAAGATCACAAGCTGTGACCTTGGCTTACGTTTTGGCTTACTTGACTATTGAAGGCTACATGGTCATGCTTCAGACTTGCCGTTGAAGGTCCGCTCCATCGGATATGTTAACTGGTCAACTCTCCGCTCCGCGATTTTTGGCTCACATCAGCCATTGCATTCCTTTTGTGGATCTTTTTGGCATCTGAAACGCCATCAATTGACACTACGCTACTGGGACCTTGAATGCGAGAGCAGCCTTATGGATACATTTTGAGCTTAGTGGATCATCGTGATGCTACTCCAAGTTGACTCATGCCCAATCCTACCGTTGTCGGACCTTAGTCCTTCCTTTATTAACTGACTCAAATCGAAGATAATAACTCACCCGATCAAAACTCTCAAACTTTGGCCACGAACAAAGTGCTGTCTCAACACTATGGCTCAAGCAACCCCAGACCCGCCCTTTGCACGCAATGGCCTCTCCCTCACTCGCGCCAAACCGTCCGACATCCCCTCCATAAAAGCCATGGTCGACGCCGCATACACAAAATACATCCCACGAATCGACAAACCACCCCGTCCAATGACAGTAGACTACACCTCTCTCCTCCTCACCAGCACAACCCACTCCATTTTCACCCTGCGCTCCAGCGACGAAATCGTAGGCGCTCTTGTACTCAACCACGAGCCAGGCGCAGATAATGTCAAGGTTGAGAATGTCGTCGTTGGCCCTTCGGCGCAGGGGCGGGGTTATGGTGGTGTTTTGATGCGCTATGCGGAGGATTTTGCGAAAGCGCGGGGTTGTAATGCGTTGAATCTGTTTACGAATGTTAAGATGTTTGAGAATTTGGGGTTGTATGAGAAGATGGGATTTGTGGAGTACAAGAGGGGCGTGGAAGATGGATATGAACGGGTGTACTTTCGTAAAGAATTGGTATGAGAAATGCATTGGGTTCTTTTATTTGGTAGCTATATGATCCATCAATTGGACTGTCATGTACAATTGCGATGGCGATGCGCTGTTGAAGGAGGCCTGCTCTTCACTGCCATCGCCCGCTCTCCTACCCATCATTGGTATGTCGGTACTATGTTACAGTATGTATATCGGGTATCTCGTACAGATGTCTATTCTATTCCAATCGAACAGCCTCACTGCCCTCGCAGTCTCTCAAAACTAAAGTTCCAAACCTCCGCCCTCCTCAGTCCCTCCGACGACTCAACAAGTCCAACATGCTGCATCACACTCGGATCAAGCGCCCACTTGCTCAATCCTCTATCCCGCGCATAATCCTCCATGATCATATCCCCCGGGAATTGAAACGGCGGCTCTCTCAAAAAGTCCTGCAAGCCCTGCAGATGATGGTTCGGAAACACAAGGCCCTGCGCACAGCATCCGTACTTGGGCATTTCGCGAACCGTCGGCGACCGTGTAAAGAGCCGGTGTAGTGAGATTCGGCCTGTTACAAAGGCTAGCGCTAGGCACGCTGGGATCCAAAGACCCAGGAGCAGTGCGACTGTTTGCGCGAGATCTTTAGATGCGAAAGTACCGGAGTGCCGACGTTGCCGACATCGCAGCGCAAGGAGCAGACAGACGATAAGACACGTATATCCCAAAATGACGACTTGCAGGTAATCAAAGATCTCCTCGTTATTCCACCCCATGAAGATCTCAGAGTAAAACAACCGCAGGTACATCCAATCGCGATGCGCATCCGTCGCCTTCTGCTCAACCTCAATAACACCCTTCTTGAACCGCGTGAACCAATCCGGCGAGGCTATTATATCGTCTTCGATAAGCGCAAAATACGTCGGATCTCGTTTTCGGCACGTTTCGAAGAGCACGGAGTGGTCTAGTCGGATATTCTCGACGCGGTCGTCACTGCGCCCCATGCCGCGAACGTCATGCGGGAGGACTCTGTAATTGAGCTTCGACTTTGAATGGGGTTTGCTGTCGTTGGAGTAAACAAGTACATCGTCCGCTAGTCCGAAAAGCCAATCTTGGTTATACGCGAAATGTTTCGTAGGATCTTTATCCGCGAGTAGAACAACAATGTGAATCTGATTGCGCTCATTCGGCGTAAGCGTATCAACAAGACTTCCAACGGTATGCGCCAAAAACGCCGAGCTCGTGCGATTTATACTCGGAATTCCAATGCACAGAAACTCATTGTCAACCTGTACTTCTGTGCGCTGTTTATGCGCGACGGGATAAATCTCGCGCTCGAGGAATTCGTCGACTTGGCGTTCGCGAACAGCTGAAAAGCGACGGTCGAAGGCGATGCGAGACTTGTAGAAGAAAGAAGACGGATCGTCGTAGCCATTGCTGTAGCTCCAGATTAGAGCTATGAACCACATCAGCCAGAAGCCGATGTTTGCGTGGGATGGGCGCATTGCTTCATGCTGTTGTAGAATGATGATGGGGAAGATGGAGGAGAGGAGAGAGGAGCAGGGCTGAATTGGGGGGGAGGAGCTGAGAGTGACGCGGAAGTGTTTGGGGCTTAGCTCAGGGCACGACCGCCGATGTTACAGTGCTACCCCGCTGTAATGGGGAAATGTGGAGGTTTTATTGGTGGGGGGGTGCCACTTTTCCAGATCCGTTGCTATCTAAGCGGACTTGATTGGCGAATGGCTCCACTGCACGTGCTGGCGTGAATCCTCGAGGCATTCTTGCACGTTGTAGTTGTAGGGTAAGGGAGTCGAAGAACAGGTTGGCCGCAATAGAGAAGAGCCTAGTGCTGGAAGATAGCATGGTTCAGTTAATCTTTTTAAATTTGTGTCTTGGTAAATGTGGCTTTGCGGCTCATGCCATCGCAATCGCTGTTGAGAAGTTCACTGATTGACTAATTCGTGATCATAACTGTGAATAGTGGCAAGTCACTGTACAAAGAAGCTAAGACAAGTCGCATGCGAAATGCATTTTAGCCACCCAGTGCTTGACAGCGATTCTGTTTATAGGTCGACAATGAGTAGAATACAGGACTGTCTCTGACAAGATTCAAGGAATTGCTAAATGAATCATGGTCTATGTATTGGAGATAGATATAAGCTGGCCAACCACGTAGTATAAGCCAGAAAGTCACACTTCAGCAAACACCAACACGCATTACTACAACAAGGATTACAACAAGACCAAATCATCACGGTCTCTACGCTAAAAAAACAGACAAACAAAAACAATCATGCGTAAATCCTCTTCTTCGAGCAGGAAGGATATTTCCAAAAACAACACTGATGGAACCTCCTCTTCAAGCAGGAAGAACGCTTCCAAAAACAACACTGATGAAAGAGTACCTAACCGCTCTAATGTGCTTGCTGGCGCTGTCCAGACTGCATGAAACCTGTCTCGCGACCAGATATTGCTTTGGTATGCGAGTTTTGTTGTCAGAATCACATTCCCCAGGAACAATGCCGTGAGCGAAAACGGGGAGGATATAAGCGGAATGAATGGGTGGTAGGACTTGGAAATTATTATTCTAGACATGAACCAAAAATCACTGTGTCTACAGTTGCATTGTTTATCGTCATCGGTGATATGTATATATGTTTTTTGTGCTAAATGATCATGTAATGTGACTTGAGATTCGACGCCAATGATTCAGTGCCCAGGTCACAATAGATATAAAAACTAACCAAATATACAAAATCGTCAGAGGGTTAACTAAACTTCAGCAAACAAAGTTACAATACTACCCTTAGCATCAAAGCCTCTATACTAAAACAAACACTATGTGTCGCCACGATCTCATCATACCCCTTCCCCCTCCCTTAAGCGAGGAGACTCCCGATATTCTCACCAACAACACTAGTATTAAGCAAGTCTGTCAACCTGTGTGTATCTGCACGGCCTGCGACAGCCCAAATCCTTGCAACAGGGTTGTTGAAACACCAAACGAGGTTTTTTGTAACGCGTGCCTTAAGCAGTGCATTTATGTGCAAGGCTGAATTTCTTTACGCACCAAGGTTACAAGCCAGATCTTGTCTATTACAAGATGGAAAAGATGGGAGGAGCACAGATACTACTGTTAGATGACCAGAGGTCGGGGCCTTAATATATCAATATTCTTGATAAACTGTGCTCATTTCATTCATACTATCCGTGATCCATGAGTGACATGAATCACGGAAGAGCTACGCCATAAGTTGCACTCATGGCATGAAATTGTGTTTAGTTCAACGAGTCCTGACAAAGTGGCACAGAGGATTGTCACGAGAAAGGAACTGCTGTTATTGCACTCCTTAGTTAACAAACCAATAAAAAGCATGATCTGAATCACGTTCTTTGGCATTGGATACATAAACTCGTGCTTTTTGTAACTGGATCTCGAAATCTCACACTCTACTGCATGGATATAAACATTACTATCCTTTAAACTATAGCAAACCCAATAAGCCCAACACGATGCGTCCTCACACTCTTATAGATACTCCTCCCCCTTCCCCTCCTTCCACTCCGCCACCTCCTCCAACACCGCCTCCCACTCCTCCTCGGGCTACATCTCATGAGACCCCTGATCTCATCAATGCTGAGCCAGCTGTCCGGCAAAATTCCAACCAAAGATGCGCATGCCCGATTTGCGATGAGTGCCCCAGAGTTGTTCGTATTGTAAGGACTAGGCTTTGCGATTACTGTCTTCAGGGTTATCATAACTCAGCATAAGGACTTTATAGATTCTAGATACCAATAGAGTCTTGATATTTCGTGCTCATGTTCATGTTCATGCGTGCCATAGGCTCATTGTATTCTACGAAAGCATACCATGGGACTTCGCCATTTTTGATCTTACAGAGTCGCCTGAGATCTATTTCATGCTTGACCTGAGGTCCCATTATTGATTACGACGCTGTGAGCCCGTTGTCCGTTCGGGTATGGCGCACCACAAGCTCCAAGGTATATACACTGTGAATGGAGGCCAGTAATTAGTCAGACCACTGGTGAACGCAATGGCTGTGCTGGCGGAAGCTCTGAATGCGTGTCTCAGTTCTCGGTGAGTAAGAGACCCTGATACCTGTGATGAGGCCCAACAACTGTCGTTCAATGGATCATGTACACTTCGCAATGGGGTATATAAAGGTATAAGTCGCGCATAAAAGGGAGAAAAACCACACTTTTCTCAACAATCCTCTAGACTCTCTAACATCTCAACCGCTCTCAGCAACAAGACTACTCAGACTTCAGAACTGAGACACCTTGAGCAAACAAAACCAGCCAACCTTGGAATCATGTGTGACCACGATCTCACGCCTTCTCCTTCTCTCCCCATCTCACCTCCAAGCGAGACACCTCCCAAACTGAGCAATCCTGACGACGGAGCCAAGCAACACTATCTTGCAGACTGTCCGTGCAGCTGCGGGTGCGGGAACAAGATTCGTTTAACAAAAGAGACGCGCTGCGATGCTTGCGTTTTGCTGGGTCACGATGCTGGGCTTTCATAGTGCTGATTTAACAGACATGGACATGAAGCGATAAGTCATAGGCATTGCCCAGAATCGCCCACGTTTCCTTTCATGACTTGCATTAACGCTAATCTAAATCAGATTTACCATCCAATTACAAACTCCCAATACGGAGTGCCATTGCCTAACTCCCATATTCCCATCTTAAAACAGATATTGCCAAGCCAGCCTCGGCCCGCGCTTCAACGCATCCATCCCCCGAAACGTCGAGACAACGATCGACGCTTCAGTCCTAGCGCCATGGCTGGTATGTTGCCAAGACAGGTAAGATGCCGTCGAAATGCGAGGGCAAAAGTCAAAGTCAAGCCTTGTTATTACCGAGATTTACGTGCCAGTCTCTTAAAAGTAGCTGTACTGCTCTTGCGCCCACGTGTAAAAATGCTCTCCTCTTCTGGTGATTATTTTGGTGGAGGGCTCTGAAAAAGGCCTGAATAAAGGCCCTTCGCCATGCGTAACTCAAGAGCCAACGATATCCTGGTCAGTCGGTTTCCATTTACTCATTGGAAACTAGATTACTGATGCCTCGCAGGTCTCACAGTTCATTCTCGTCATTCTAGCAACCGCCCTCGTCGTCGCCCGCCTCAATCTCCGCCTCCGAATCCAAAAACGAAAACTACTCCTCAGCGACATCTTCATGGTCGGAGCATGGCTCTCTGGTGCCATAACTGCTGCATTCAGTCCCGCGTTTGCAATACTTGATGCATTCAACCCAAATGTCAGTATGTCATTGCAGGGCTATAAAAAGAGCAATGGGAACCTCGTGGTTATATTGAAGGTGAGCTCACCATGCGAAACAGGGAAATTGAATGCTGACGGGCTGAAGCTGTTGTTCGCCTCGAGCTTTCCGTTTTATACGACGTTTTACCTCTGCAAAGCTGCCTTATTAGCCGTTTATATGCAGGTGTTTCCGGAATTTATGGTCAAGAGACGGAGATTCCTCTGGGCAACGATTTGGTTTTGTTTGATCAGCTACATCATCACAATTGTGCTGCTCTTCGTAGTCTGTTTACCGATACAGCGCAGCTGGTAAGTTCGTCGTAAGTCATCACAAGAGAGTGAAGTTAACATTGATTAAGGGATCTAAGACCTTCAAGGAGTTGTCCTATGTGGACGTATGTCGTGACGTTTCACGTCGGCTGGGGACTGTCGTTCATCGGGGATATATTAGGCACGTTGATCGGAATTTTTATTAGCCCTTGACTAACAGCTCGAAGTATTCATTCTCCCTTGGTTGATTGTGCCGGGGCTCAATGTCAGAAGAGCACTGAAAGTCGGAATTTACTTCACTTTCCTTCTGGGGACTATCAAAATAGCCGTCAGCCTCGTTCGTTTCGTCATGCTCTTTAAAGCTGGTTCCGACTATGACATCTCGGCCGGCACCATTAGTATGCCACTCAGAATCATAGACTCCTCACAACCACTCACAGTATTATATTTTTCTGGAGTACGCTGGATATGACTATCGGTCTAGTCATCGCCTGTCTCCCCTCTCTCCGCCCATATTTCGGATCACGAAGTGGTTCACAACAACCAAGCGAGGGAAGCAGGAGCCGGGAATCTACAGGGAAAACAGGTGGTCTTGGAACTAGGACTATATGTTACCACTCCAAAAGAGATGAAGAAGCATGGCCATCATCGTCTAATGGTCGGAATGGTCGGACTATGAGGTTTTCGTCCATTGCTGACACGGTGGTGGGATCCCATTGGGATGAAGGGATGGGGCACCATGAGGCGAGTGATGTGGAATTAATTGAGATGGATGCACCACCAGAAGCTAGGGCGAGAGAGCTCAAATATGGTAGATAAACATATACTAATTAGAAGAGCCACTAAAGTGGCATAATTACATGGTATTACTACACTGTTGAAACATCGTGATAGGCCAAAAGGGCACTGACGATCCCACAACTCGACGGCCAGCTATTATAATATCTATATTATCATTGAGCCACTAAATTAGAAACCCTGAATGACGCGATAAAGTACACCTCGAGGTTGTCAACGTTCCAATAGCTGAATATGTCTGCTGTAACTAGTCAAGTTTTCAAGGTGGCTTGCTATCCTAGAGTCATGAAGCGTCGAGACCGTCCATCCGAAACAATACTTCCCTTTCCTGACCGCCTCCAAGCCGCACTATTCCCATTTCAGCCTTGTACACTTTCCAGTCGGGCCGTAGCTGCCGTTACCGAATAGCTCAGGGCTTCTGGACCCGTCCGTAGGGCGACTAGTTTCACAATGAGATCTATGTCTTGACGGAGAGGAATGTCGCTTGGATAAATAGCGCTAAAGTACCAACCAAATTCGACAGACCGTATTCTGGATGCCATTATTGGCGTTGAAAGAAAGAAAGTCGGCAAATTGACGATGAGGACGATAGACAGGACACCTGCGCGTAGACACGTCAGTTTGACCGCCTTTGGCGACCCTGGACCCCTCCTAATAAAGTACAAATAAAAACATAAGAAAACATTCAAAATCAGATATGTGAATATTGATGATCTTCCAGAACAATCAGTGCTAGGCACTAAGATCGCGGCTTGACAAGTAACATCAAAGCTAGCCTTTCCCCACTAACAGTGAGATGAGTAACATTGTGGTGCATGTTCGGATGAACAAAACTACAACGTTAGAAAATACAGTCAAAATGAGTCAATGGAAATTGATATAATGCTTTTTAAAAATACTTTTGCAATTTAGTTGGTCGTCCTTAGCCGTTGTCAAGTTCAGAAGTCACCTATACGATAAGATAAGAGCAGCCTTGATGATGACGTAGCTGACGCGGCAAGTCGGCACGTTGGCACCTCATGACCTTCGTAACCTCTTCAACCTCTGATTTTGACCATTTTCTACGAAAAACATAATCATCTTGACCCATACGGACACCGGTATGCCTAATACCTCGGTAGAAAGCAGCGGCAGCTCCCTCGAGCAGCAACCCCTCCTCCGACAGAGGAAAACACGTCTTCCATCATTAAACCTCCAGCATTGGCATTCGCATCCGTTCAAAGGCGATCAATGGAGCCTGAGAAGCACGAAGCAGAAGACTGCACAGTTTCTTTCTTCCAAGACTGGGCATTACTCCGTTCTGCTTTTGGTGTCGCTTGATGTCCTGAGTATGATCGCAGACTTCATTCTCAACTTGTTCAAGTGTGAGCAGGGCAGGAAGGGTTCAGACTGGGATTTGGCCTTGGATATACTTGGATCTGTTAGCCTGGTCTTTTCATGTTTGTTCGTAGTTGAACTAAGCGCCTCCGTCTGGGCATTCGGCTGGACGTAAGTCTTTCTCCTACCTTCCAAACCATCCACTCACACGTTTAGATACTTCAACTCCTGGTTTCACTGCTTCGACGCCTTTATCGTCATAGCAGGTTTCATCACCGATGTTGCGCTACGCGGTATCATTGAGGAAGTCGCTTCACTCATCGTCGTTATGCGTCTTTGGCGAGTCGTCAAGATCATTGAAGAACTTGGTGTTGGGGCGCAAGAACAGACAGAGGAGTTGAATGTTACGATTGAGAAGTGTAAGAGTGACAACGAGGAACTCAGGAATGAGATTTCGCGTTTGAAGGGGGCTATGAGGAAGGCAGGTTTGGACGATCAAGTTGGTATTTCTGTTACTGCGGACTGATGTCGCAAAGCTTTATCGTTGGAAGGGAAATTGCATCGGCGTTAAGGAAGATGATTGTTGATCGGAGCTGTTACCATTACTCTGAACCTAGTTTCTTAAATACCATATCCATGTGATTCTACCATCCACTAGCTCGGACCCAAACATCGACAATAGTGGTAGGATCTCTACGAGACGAGTCAATAACGAGATACCATCCATACAAAGCTCCAGCAACGCAAGCATGGTTAGGAAAGATGATAACATTCTGCCCAACCTCCAGTGGAACAGGTGATAACGTTGAAGTATCCTCCGTCTCATCATGTTCCCAAGCTGCGATTGAATGCTCTTGGCTGACTCTATCAATGATCAACCTTCTCTTTTCAGACTGAGACTTGTAAGAGGTTTGACTAATGACACCCCAGCCTGGATACGCAGCACAGGGTTCACGACCAAGTCCAAGAGTTCCAACTGCGATAAGTGCCTCAGGCTGAGCTCTTTCCTTGTCATTGTAAACACTGCAAACCTCTGCGATGATAGAAATGGCAATTTCTTCTTCGTGAGAACCAAGTTCTCTTCTTGAGTGTGTTGAAACCTGCTGCATGTCGAGGATAGAGTATACACCAGCATGAAGCTCAAGCTTGGTCTGGAGACCGCCTGGTTTACCCGTTGATACAACTTGGATCGCCTTGCGGAGGGACTCGGCGGCAGGTGATAAGTCTCCTCGGGAAGTCACCAGATTCTCGGCGGCAGTAACTTGGGGAGAGGCACCAACGCTAATGACAAGTTCTTTGTCCTTGTTGAATAGATGAGATTGGGCTTTGACTGCATCAAGACAGCCCTGAATTTCACCCTCCAAGTTTGCCATAGCCTGCTCAGCTGTAGTGTCTTTGTAGTTGAGACTACTATGCGAGTACAAGCCTAACAACTCAGCTCCGCCGTTACCTTCCAGCTCCGCAAGGGCCTCGATCAAACCATTCTTGTTCATGGCAGAGGGAGGCAATCCCGCACGATGGTACCCCGTGTCGACCTTCAAGAATACTCTTGCAGGGAACTTGGCGTGTTGAGAGAAAGCTTTCACAGATTCAAGCTGCGATGGATGATCGATGAGAACGGAGATGCTTCCTTGGCCTAACTCAGAGCCAAGAGCTGCCAGCCGTGAGATTTGCGAGCGGGGTAATGGAAGCCCGTAAAGAATGTCCAGACGACGGCCTGCATCGCGGTATTCTTTCAGAAGAGGGAGGAGATGTTCGATTTCTGCTAGTGTTGATACGATGAGCTTGACATCGTCGGTTTCTTCGCCGACTTGAAGACGAGTCGCTTCTATCGTCTGAGCCAGTTAGCGCCGGTATTGAAATGAACGGAATGAAACGAACCTTGTGTGTCTTGACATGGGCGCGAAAACCAATGCTAAGTGTTTCAACGGCCTTGCGCATAGACTGACAGTGTCGATCTACTCTGGCTTTGTCAAGGATGACTGCGGGTTTTGGTACATCGTTGATGTTCTTGCCAACGTAGAATTCGCGAAGCTCCTCGATGGGAGGGGTTTGGCGCTGAGGGATAGACATGTTGGTTGATGATCGATAATAAGAAGAATTTGTTTTATTTCAAAAATGCCAAGTGGTTTCTGAGCATTATATGAGAACAGCGGCATTTTGTATGTCGGCAGTTGTCATAGAGAGGGCGCGGCGGACTTGGAAATGTCCGCTTGTGGGGACATGACGCTATTACGGGAGAACCAATCGACAGAGCATAGCATGGTTCAAAATGAGTCACTTGAATTGAGAATGAAATAAAGTAAATGTTTCCACTTTAAATTTTGATAGAGAATTCTCCAATTTGTCTTTCTCTGAAACGATGTGACGCGAGAATCCAATGATCTGGCATTTCAACTTATTGCAACCCAGGTACTTGGTAGTTTATTTAACTAACAGAGCTTTCAATGTCAAGCTTCCTTGCCAGCTCGAAAACATTTTCACTTATATATATCCAAGCTTAGGGTAAAGTACCTCGAGTGACCATTCCTACTTCCACTACATCAAGTGTCCATTTGATTCAAGAACTCTGTCAAATTTGCCCCAGCTAACTGGTGTCGCATTTTAACCCGCTTGGAGCTCCGGCTCTCTTCATCGCTACTCATTCCGGCTTCCTCACTGGCTTGATAAGGTGCAGAGCTGTGGCCTTTTCGCAGCAGACCCGTTATCTCGGCTGGTGGCTCCTTTGGACTAAAGCCGCTGTCCCTCGATAGTATGGACCCTGCACGACCAGGTAGGTTGAGGCTAATTCCGAATGCATTCTCGCTATCAGCTGGTGTCATGCCGTGCGTCGCTTGTTGCATCGAGTGCCTCTTCGGTGTAGTCATGGGTGACGAAGTGAAAGTGCCCAGGTAGTCCGTTTTGAACTCCAAGGGTAAGGTTTTCAATATGGAAAGTTGAAATATCTCATTTGCCTTGCATACCCTTGGTGACCAAGGAAAAGGCTTTGTCTGTAAGATCCATGAGCATTGGCTGGCCTCCCCAAGGAACAAATGATTCTCAATGCTGTTTTTCCAAAATATGCTCCCGAGGAGCTCCGGTATCTGGCCTCGATCATCCTTTGGGTTGTCCTTGTCGTAAAGGTCCGTCTCAAGTGTGTAGATACGCTTCTCGAGCCATGCCCGATCTATGTAGCGAATGCCGCTCTTGAGAAGCTCATCACCGATGAGCCCAATGTCCCACTCGTATGTAGTTTTGTGAACGCTTCGTAAGCGATGGAGCTTATCCTTGCTCGGGCAGCAGGAGCATGGAATCCTCTCATCCACTTTGATTCTATATTGTATAATGTCTTGGTTCTGGCCCTGGCAGGTAATTAAAGCGGTTCGAATAGCGCAACGACATGGAGGACAACAAATGTAAAGACGGACTGCGGGATACATCTCTTTGATAATATCAGTCATGACCCCTGTGATCGCCTCCTGAACTTCGTAGCTGGCATTTGCTAAACCGGTAATCTTCTCGCTGTCAATTTTGGGGTTGATGGCCTTAGTGATGCGGTTGCCCAGGCCCCATTCCCGCTCCTTGTCATTTTCAAAGACAAAACTTGGTCCGTCACGACGGATTTCAAGCCTTTCAAGACCGCAGGACAATGAAGAGGAGGATGGGCAGTCCTGCGTAAAGACAAAAAATGGGGAACTGTGATAGTAAGCGGGTTGCTTAAATGTTCGCGTCATGACACCTGGAAGGAATTATCAGTGAGAAGATGCGGCGGTGGGATGCAGAGAATTTAGAAACATACTCTCAAAATCATTTCCTGTTTTTGGCTTATCCATAATGCCTCGACTGAGTTCACCATCGATTCTACTTTCATCTTCCAGCTCAGCCACCCATTGGCTGATTGCATCTGGTGCCCCCGCTGTCGACGCTGCCTCGCGCATTACGCTGGCTGCTCCAGACCAGGCAGGATATGCATCCTGGCTAGCTTTCTCAAACACTTCCAGCTTGGACATTTTTCCTGCAAGAGATCTGATATCTCTGATAGCCACAGCATTGATATCTCGAGGAGGAACAGGGAGAGTTTCGTAGAGGCTGTGTACCAGGTCGTGGAGATGGGTGATCAAGTCCTGGAACTTGTTTTTGTCGTTGATTGCCCATCGCGTCTTCTGCACAATATCAAGAGTTGGTTCACCTCCTGGTCGTCGTAGCCATTTTAGTCGTTTCAGCCCCGAGTTGCTAGGGTACGGTTCTTGGTTCAGGTTGGGTGGGCTCGCAGTGGTCGAGATACCGACACCATATCGCTCTCGTAGAACCTCAGCATCGCTTAACAAGCCATGGATGAGCTTCAAAGCCGTGGTGACCTTTCGCGCCCTATCGGGATGGTCCAGCTCCGGGTTTCTTCCCCCAGACCCCTCTTCACCAAAAACACCATGCTTCTCCCCCCAGATATTGAAGCTCTCGTGTTCACAATCGAGTTTATACAAGAGAATTTGGCTGTCAATTGTGGAGGCTTGGGCAGTTTTGTATAACTGGAAGTAGTCAAGACAAAGTTTGAACATGGGCAAGATGCCCGCTGCTAGTCCAACCGCATCCATAATGACAGAATATGGCAAGGTGAGTAAAAACAGAGAACATAGGATATCCAGGCGGGATTGATCTCAAATGGCGGGGCCACGGGTGGAATTCTGCCTCAGCTGCAGCCTCGCGGCTTTGGTGGTGGCTATGTTGTACCTCATTGTAATCCTTGCCGCCAATCACACTCAAGAGATCTAGCCAGTAGCAGAGGCTGCAACGGCTAATAAGCAACTAACCTTACGATAAAAACGACAATGCTCCCGTCTTTCGTTTTGAGGCTATCCACAAATTGTTTCGCTAATCGGCAGATATCACATAAGTCCATCTAACTCGGTATCGTCTTTAGAAGGGAAGGCTGGCCGATAACCAATCCCTCCATATGATGTATTATATTAGCTAGAATAGCATACAAACACTGGGAAAAACCCAGCATCATTCGAAATTGGCGATATTAGTACAGGTTCGAAAGCGGGGTGACATCCATAGTCTTCAAATCAAGGAATATTTTCCTAGCCAGAGACACTAAAACTAGTAATCATAACTATTTATCCATTACTGACTGACTGTCTTCTCGCAAGAAGCTGAGTCATTCTTGCGAGCTTTAGGTTCCGCTGTGAAGCGGCACCAGCAGTGTCAAGACAAACAGAAGTGGCTATACATTGGTACGCAGAGACTCAATAATAGTTGTGGGTGGAATGAACCCATGTCTCATCCTGCATCAGTGGTTTGCAAGGATGACGCCTGGCTACATGTATAGAACTGGTCCTTTGAGAAAGACTGAGAAATACCTCTAAATGTAGTGAACCCATGCTCTTTTAGAATTGCATCAGCCAGCAACACAACACAATTGACTCGAAACGAATAACTTACGTGAGCGGAGGTCTCAGAACCATTTTCTTATGTCATTCGCTAGCTGGCGGCGGCTATTGGACCAAAAAGGGCTGTAGCTTAATATTGAGAGCAAATATGAGCTACGCCGACAAGCGTTCAGCATCAAGGCTGCACCCGCTTATTGCTTTCACATAATGATTCTAGAATTATATATACATATTTGTCCGGAATGGCATATCTATAGCGATATCATTGGCGCGATGTTAGCTCTTCGTCAGACAAGATTAGCGCCATGGCGCCCATCTTACTGCTTACTCCGCTGACACTTGGCCAGCTATCGAGACTGCCCGACTTGCCGGTTTAGATCTAACAAAATAGCAGCGGTTAACAATAAAACACCGCTCTCGGGATGTACGACAAGAGGGAGCTAGGCCGGAGAATAGGCGAGACATACATACCTTTACTAGAGAAGAGTCAATATGCAAAAGAGAGGCGTCTTTGCCCAATTTGGTTGATAAAAGCAATCAGCATTTTAGTTTCCCGAGCTGCCGGGTTCAAAGAAATCAGCCTTACCCGGCTGATCGCTAAAACCCCGTGAGATCAGCACTAGCCGCCCCTGCAGGTGGGGAAGCGAGAATTCTCGGAGCCTGAGACATCGTCAACACCACTGCTTCAAGGGTTCGTTGTCTTGGAAGTCAACTGGAGGCAAGTCATCTCTGGATCTATTCTCCCACCTGCTATACTGTCAGATCTGGCGTCGGTTCAGCGCCGAGAGGAATATCTACTCGTGCTTGGAATTACCCAGGCATGCCCTCTGCTAGACTAACGGGCTGCAGTACTGTACAGCCAATCCTGGCTCGAGGCTCTTATTTAGTGAGCACTAATCACTTACCTATTCCTCATACGTAAGAACTACCAACATGAGTCCACTGGACGCAGTAAACAGGAAATGAACCCATGGTAGAAGAGCGGTGACACTGGCGGCATTTCGGCACGAGCTAACATGTTGAAGTGACGAATCGATCCATTCCTCCAACCCCCACTTGCCATCTCTCTGACTTGTCATCTCTTTGCTGCTTAATGCTTACGACAGGTTGCGTACGCCTAGTTCCAAGCCCAGGCTGCTAGACCTTCAAAGCCACCACTGTAGCAGGATAGACGCGACCCTTCTCTTCCTTATTTAGACGGCGTAGCCTTTCCAAGCATCTGCGCCGCAAACTCCGCAACCATCTAAAACCATTGGCTAGACTACAATAAGTTAGCTGTTCTACTTGGGGACCAAGGCATCCTTAACCAACGTCACCGTTGGACCAAAGTCCTGCTCCGACGGAGTCTAAGCCCTAAGTTAGTCACTTCTAGCGCTGCCACGCCCCTATCTAGTGCAGATTCATGCACTAGCTTGACATTGACTACGTCGCATGTGATGGAACTTCTGATGATCTTCACCCTTCTTGGTGCAAGTCCGGGTTGTCGGCCGTTGGATATCAGCGAGTTCCGGTTTGCGATGTGGGAAATGAAGCGCTTGATTGGAGTTGAACTCCGATATCCGATTATTCAGGGAATAGGATGCTATTGTCTGACATGCATGTCGTTTAGACAGTGGAGAGAAAACTGGGAAAGCAATAGAGTACCGGCAGTAGAGTAGTTCGTTGTATATATGTACATATATAAGGTGGATGCCAGCATGTGAACTAGGCTTTCACTCTGCAATTCATCCTAACTTGTATCCCTTCAATAATAGCCCATCATGACTACTACTAACGGTGATGCTGACAAATTACCTCAAAAGACCCATGAGGTCGACAACCATCATATGGACTCCACCATCTGGAACGACTTCAAGTTCCGGCCAGATGACATTTTTATCACCACCTACGCAAAGTCAGGCACAACAGTAAGCTATTCAAATTACTGTTTCTCGTGACGGAACTAACTGCTCTCAGTGGATGCAACAAATTGTCTCCCAGCTCATCCACGAGGGTGATCCCACCATTCCAACCGGTGCTCTCTCCCCTTGGGTCGATCTCCGCATAGTCCCCAGAGAAGTCATGATCAACATGGTAGAAGGCCAAAACCACAGACGCTTTCTCAAGACCCATCTTCCCATTGACGCTCTTGTCTGGGACCCTAAAGCCAAGTACATATTTATCGGCCGCGATGGCCGAGACATGGTCTGGAGTTTACACCACCACTTGTACAGCGCTACACCGACATTCTACAGCTTTTTCGAAAACTCAGGCTGTGAAGGTGCAGCGCTTGAGCGACCTAGCGCGGACCCAAAGGATATGTTTACTGCACTAGTCAACGATGATATGCCTGCTAATCACTGCTGGCCATTCTGGAGTCATATCCGCGGCTGGTGGGAGAACAGACATCAACCTAACCTTCTTCTCGTTCACTTCAACGATCTCAAGGCTGATCTTAAAGGAGTAATGCGTAAGATCGCAGAGTTCCTTGAAATTCCTGAAATGTCGAATGAGAAGTTCAATGCTGCCGTTTCTCATTGTACTTTTGAGTGGATGAAGGAAAATGCAGCCCTTGCGGCACCGCCTCAGGCTGAGGTTGCTTGGGATAAGGGTGCGAAGGACTTTATTTACAAGGGTACGAATTCTAGGTGGAAGGATGTTTTGAGTGAGGAGGAGTGTAAGAAGTATGAGGAGAGGGCGAGGAAGGAGCTTGGTGAGGAGTGTGCGAATTGGCTGCAGCATGGAGGTTGGTTGAAATGAGAGGAGATGAGATCCGACGAACATGAGGTTCTTCTGTATCACTTACGACTCTAGGCTACGAACTTGGAAGTGTAATAGGCTGCTTTGAGTTTCCCGTTTAGTTCCGATAATTGACAGAATATTTTCTCGGATACCGTTGGTCTTTAAATCTATATTGGCTTGATAACAGGTGTCTTCGCTCTTGGGTACGTTTTCGTGGTGTCTTACACAATAATGATCTACTTAGTAACTCTTGACCAGCTACGATTTCCCCAAAAAGCTACTCATTGATACATAAGTAGTAGTGCTGCGTAACTACAATGCTCTGGAACTATGCGGGTTGATGAGTGGATTCGTTGTTGTGATTATGTAATCAGTGCGATGACTTTGATTGACTTCGAGAAAAAACCAGTGTAGAAATAAGCATAGTTTGATCATTTAACTTTTCAGATAGAATAACCTAAGCTGTTACCCAGCTGAATAACTTGCAGACAAACTTTATACGCAAGGCTAGTCTTTCTCACTGTATTTTAGTTTAACATGCCTGTAGTCATCATGATGCTGGTTATCAGACTGTTCACATGCTCGGTGGTGAGATTGTAGTAGCTACCAAGCCAAATAGGAATAATTCTAAAAATTTGGCTTCTTCTCATTTCGGGCACCATGTGGCTGGTTGCGGCCCAACAAGGCCAGGTATTGAAGCACTACTATTGGTGAGGGTACTCCGACTTGATACTGCAGGCCGCCTCACTTTCCTTAGTTAGGCGTTGTGTAGGGCGGGGTGTTGAGCGATCCTCAGATCATTGTTATGAGTGATAAAAGCATACGATTCTTTCATATAGGAGAGACGTGCTCACCAACTTGTTACGTAAAGCTATTCGAGACAAAAACAGGGATTTACAAATCGAATTTTCACACTTTCTTCTCAACCGGGCTGGCCTCATTACACCCAGTAACTACCCGGAAGTACAGTGTCACGGGGAGTAAGCTATCGGGTTGGTTTATTAGCCGTCGGCCGCCATTGCAAGAACCTACCGATAATATGCCGTCGTCTCCAGCAGCTGATCCAGGAGACGAGCAGAGTCTATGTATGCGTTGTAGGAACACAGAGCTCGATGGGGATACCTATGATTGCTATGTGTACCTCGGAGAGCTCATTTCTATTATCCACACAGCGGATTGCTCGCTATGTCGGGCTATCACAAGAGCTGTTTCTTTTGTTCTCAAACATGATGTTCTCAAGTATATGGAAGAGAAGGAGAACGTCATCCATGTTCTTGCTGCGTCGGACCATTGGGCGTCGGCATTGAAAATCAGTTTTCATTACGAAAATATGTTCAGGGGGAATAGGAACATGATTCTGTCAATTGAAGAGAGTTTGATATCCTGTAATCCTCTTTTGCGGGTTGAGGAGGCCTCTCTGCACAAAAGCAAACGGTTTATAACGACACGATCATATGGTTCTCAGGCTAGAAAGCTACTTCCGGGGCATTGCGACATCGAGAAAATGCGACAGCTTTTGAAATGGTGTGTTGACCAGCACGGAGGCGATTGCAAGCTAGACCGCCGTGATTTTGGTCGAGAACCTTCCAAATCGAACACGCCAGACCAATGGCCAAAGGAATTCCGAGTTATCGATGTGCAGAATCTTCAAATCATCCCTGCTCCGCCTGCATGTTCTTATATCGCCCTTTCGTATGTCTGGGAACATGCAATCAAAGACTCTTATTTGAGATCCGAAGCCGCGACATTTGGGGATCTTTGCAAACCTGCAGGTATATCTGAGCACAAACTGCCGCAGACTATTACCGACGCTCTTGCTGTTTGCCGCCGACTCAACGAACAATATCTATGGGTCGACGCCCTCTGTATTATCCAGGATAATGATAACGACAAAAGCGCACAAATAGCGCGAATGGAAGAGATCTACAGCTTAGCCAAAGCTACAATCGTCGTAGCGTGTGGTTATGATGCCAGTAAAGGGATATCGTGTTTACGAACTCGAGACCAGCCGCAAGTATCTTGCTCAGTACGTGGCATCGAGTACATCGCTAGTGAACCGCCACTGAGCAAAGCCATCAAGGACACACTCTGGTACAAACGCGGCTGGACATACCAGGAGTATATATTCTCGAAAAGACTGATATTATTCACTTCATCTCAGGTGTTTTTTGTTTGCAATGAGAACACATACCCTGAAGATACCATCCAAGAGGAGACTGTTGGCGAGCACGCTCACCGGCATCACCGGATCTCCTGGAGGGTATCTGACAAAAATCCCTCATGGATTCAATATAATGACGCCATAGCAGACTATACCGAACGGCGGCTAACAGTGGCTTCTGACCGTTTGCCTGCCATCGCGGGAATCCTGCGGTCCTTAGGGCGGCACAGTAACGATGTTTTCTTATGGGGCTTACCTGCAAAAGTATTCCCTTATGCCCTCCTATGGCATCCTTCTGCAGAGTCACAGACGTTTGGCAAAAGCCCCAGCTGGTCCTGGGTTGGTTGGACCGGTCACGTTTTCAACCCCGTAGTTTGGGCGGTGGAGGTACAATGCATAGAGAGGTCATGTTCTTTTACGTCTGCTCTCACAAATCTTCGATTCGTTCAAACTGGTAACATCGAGGCCTTCATTGATCAGGACCCTGGCTACGAACATCTGTATGACTGGTGTCATAATAGGAAGGGATCGCGCCAGGACCAGTATAGAATCGGCTCAGAGGATACGGGGTCAAAAGCAACGCCTGCTACTCTCTTGCCGGGCTCGATTTTAAAACCAAAATGCCTCCTATTCACTGGACACACAGCTCAACTATCTATTCTCCCGGACCCGGACGCCCCTGCCTCAACGACAGGCCCAGGTCTTCAAAGGTATCGAATCCAGCGCGATGACATCTGGATAGGCACGGTATTTCTCACAGCATCTCAAGCCGAACTCTATCCTGCTCATGTTGACAACCTCGAGTTTCTACGCCTGGCATACTGCATGATTAACACCAGAAATATCGCAGATTATTTACTGAAAGGTTTCGGCGATTGGGACTCAGGGGGATCCTCCTCTTGCGGACCCCCCTCTTGGGGGCATCCTGAACCAGCCATCTTCGACCCCGGCTTCTACCAGCAGAGTGGGACAGAGGCTGAGAAGCAAGAGGGGCTCGATACTCTTCCAAGTGAGCCTTGGCGGCCAAGGATAACTCTTATTCATGTAATGTTAATTGATAGAGTCGGGGGTAGTATCAAAAGAAAGGCTGTAGGGCTGGTCGTGGACCAAGGGGACTGGGGTGATAGTGAAGAGTTTTGTCTAGAGTGATCAATACAGAAGATAGAGGTTTGACTCCAGTTAAAGTTTCATCAGGTACTGACCTCGAAGAGACCTGCAGATTCACACAGAATTGCTCTCTATGGCATCTGTACAAGCAGAACGTTCTCACCCCTGCTGCCAAAACATCGTCTTGTCTCCGACAATGCTAACCTTGTCAATCTCAACCATCTCACTATCCGTAAGTCTCCATCCAAGTGCCTGAATAGCACACTCCGCTTGCTCAACGTTCCTAATCCCAACAACTGGCAAAACTCCTTTGCTGATATTATAGTTCAGCGCAACAGCCGCAACACTCTTGTGTCGTCTCTCGGCAACTCTCTGTAGTGTTTCAAGCACCGGCTCAAGATCTTCCATTTTATAACTGCTGAATCGATGTGACTTGGGTGGCGGGTTGTGCTTGTTGTATTTGCCCGTTAATCGACCCTGAGCTAGCGATGAGTATGACTGGAAAATCATACCGCTATCTTGGCATTTCTTAATATTTCCAGTAAGCTCTGGGTAGCGTCGTAGAATGCTGTATTCGCATTGATTTGTGGCAAGAGGAATATTAAACTTTGCCAGCTCGTCGCTGATCTTTTGAACATCCTCGACTTCGTAGTTGGCCACTCCAATAGAATGTGCAAGGCCCTGCTCAACGCACTGCGCCATGCCCTCGGCGATATGTGCAATGCTCTGTGGGTGGATAGGTCCATGAACAAGGTAAATGTCGACATAGTCGAGGTTCATACGTTGAAGACTGGCCTTGAGACTCTTGACGGGTGCTTCAACGGGATGAACGAAATTGGCGACCTTGAGCGGCGTGCTGAAGTATTTCGTCTGAATAACAATTGTTTCGCGCGGTATATCCTTGACAAGTTCCCCAATTATTCTCTCACTCTCGCCATCACCATATGCCTCAGCTGTATCGATGAAATTAATACCCGCTTGGTAAAGAGTTTTCCACGCAAGGATAACATCGGGGAGTTGTTTTTCGTCCCATTGCCATGTTGCTTTGTCACCCCAAGGCCAGGCTCCGATACATATAGGCGAAGCAGATACTGGTCTTTGCGCAGACGGAAACTCCACACGAGATCTTGGCTCTGGGCAATAGGACGTAGGGAGGATGTTTTCACCCGCTGTTTCGGGGTCTGCCCACTTTGGCTTTTTGGAGTGAAAACCAGAGGCGGCAGACATGCCTGCTGACAGGCCAGCTTGTAGTGCTTTATCCATATTATAAGGATGTCTCGTAAAAGTGGTGATTTCTGGAGAAATGATGCTTGGCACAAAGGTCCAAGAAAGAGGTACGTGGACCTTTTAACAATCCTGGTACCATAAATGATATGATGAATTGTTTGAATGATGACCATTATAATGCAATTGTGTCGAGTTGTTGACGCATTAGCAGGGGTGTATTAAGGTCATGATGACGTTGTAAGCCTGCTATGAGAGAGTAACGATGACTTCGTGTCATGTTCGTACCGTCGCAGTCAGAATCTCAAAACAGCATAAATCACCGGAGAATAACAGGAATATTAATAGCATCTGTTATTGGCGAACCTCAATGCGATGATGACTCTATTATGCCATGTTGCATGAAAACTTAACAACTCGTAGGGATAATGGCCAAGAGCTTGATTGATGCGAATATATTCAACAGAATGACGTCACACCTTTATCCTTGCTGCTGGACAGAAATCATTACAGTTGATAACCTCCTCTTATTGCATTGATTTTCCAACATTCTTCCGACTTCCTGTTTTATTCTTTACCAGAAAAATGGATTTTAACAGCACACCAAAAAGGAATGTCGACCGCGAGCAAGGGTCCGATCATTTCAGTGGTCGTATCGTCAGTTCAATTGATACAGTTCCAATCACTGTTCAACGAAAGCCATACCAACCAGCAACTGACAAACCGAAGCTGGCACATGCTGGTACCTCTACCTTTCTCGCAGCTCTATGTAACGTTTTATTGATATCTTTTGTAGGAGTCGCCCGAGCGAATCTAGCTGCAACTCATGAGCGACCTGAAGGTACAACTGACAATGACTGGGCTCATAAACATCGCCATCAAACAGTAAGCCGTCCGGCTATGGAAGAATTTATAAAACTAACCCTTCTTAGGTCTTGCAGCAACATTGTGACTTCTTCGATAGGGTATTTCTTTATGCAAAAGTCTGTCATCGTTTAACTAACTCGCTTGAAGGACCATGATGGAGTGATATATCCCCTTGATACGTACAGGGGATTCTACCAGCTGGGCTACGGAATCATTCTTTCATTGCTATCCGTCTTCATTATCCACGCCAACTTCGCATACCCAACGCAGTCCTCGTTCCTTCCAGATCCCTTCTTCCGCATCCATATCGACAATATTCACAAAGACAAACACGGCAGCGATACGGGTACTTACGACACAGAAGGCCGTTTCATTCCTCAGAAGTTTGAGGACATGTTTTCCAAGTATGCCGAGGGTCGAGACTATTTGACTCTATGGGACGTGAGCAAGTTGATGAAAGGGCAGCGACTTATCGCTGATCCGATTGGATGGGGCGGTGCCCTCTTTGAGTGTAAGAGTTTGACATACGTAATTCAATGATGCAGCTAACTAGGTGCACAGGGTTGGCTACATATGTCTTACTTTGGCCGGAAGATGGTCGGATGTTGAAGGAGGACATTAGGGGGATTTATGATGGGAGTCTTTTTTATAAAGTTGCTGCTCGACGAGCGACTAAGTAGTGGTCTCTATTGATCCCATCATGTTTCATACTTCCAGGCTCCATCATTAGTGAGACTGTTCTATTTTCAGCTCGTAGTTAACTAGCAAAAGCTGTCCTGAAGCATTTTACGTCGTAGATACATGACGCCTTGACCATCCTTATTTGCTGTCAGCTTGGACGTACTATCTTCAACACCCTTCGACGAATAGTTGGTAAATATTCCATGTTATAACTCTCAACCATAATCAGGAAGATGCCGTAAGACCATGTTCCCGCAAAAGCCCCATGAACTCCTCTCTCGAAAGCTCAGTCATCACAATGATGTTGACGGCGTATTGAGTCGCATTCAACGATGAAACCGTGCACTTCCCCTGTCTTAGCATGTCTCCCATCCGCGAAACGTATTCGGTTACGGTGTGTCTGCTAAAGCACCCTGTTGCGAAGAACTGATCGGGACGGGTGATGGAGGCGCAATTGTTCCAATAGATTGTCAGCGAGGGAGGACCCGCTCCAAAAGGGCCTTCGTGTGTTTTGATCTCGTCGGTGGCAAGATCGTGGTATTTACCATCTACAATGGGATACCCGTCGACTGTCCATTTCTGCATTGGGCGTAATGTTGCCAGAGAGACTCCGGGGGGGATGTCATGACTATTTTCGCTCATAATCGTGATAGTTCCCAATCTTGGCTGACACGGATCTTGTTGTTTTGTTGGAGTGGCAGGATATTTGAGACGGTATTTATACTACAAGATGATATTTTTAAGAGTTGAGGTACGTAGAAGAAACAGTGGGCTGTACTTGTTGGTCCAGAACCTGCCTGGGGCCTTCAACAGGTTAAGTAAGTGGTACGACTTCTTTATCCCTGCAGCTGGTACTGACATAGCTATTTAACCTAGTTCTTTTTCGAAGCGGCTTGCGTCTTTAATAGGCGGATTAATTTTGATCATTTGACCTTCTGCAGTTGGTTTATATGCAGTTGGTTCACATCATTACCAAGAGCTAAGGGTCAGGTATCCACGCTGGGGACAATAATTGGCTGGGGACAATAATTTGAACTACGCATAGGGGGATTAGGCTCCGTGCCGTTTATATATCTGCAGTTAGTACTGTTCTTACAACTTTATGTGACGTAAGAAATGCCTGATTTACGGAAAAGACAAGTAGAAACGAAGCGCGAAGTTGACTCGTGAGACAGGAGAGGACGGGCAGGAAAACACCAAAGGATTGCCAAATGTAGCTAGCACCTAATAGTGGGCCGCCCAGAAAACATAGTGGGTAAGCAGTGGCTGTATGAGTCAAAAGCGCGGGGCACTATGATTACTCGTTGATCCTATCAATTTAGAAAGAAAACATCCTTCTCTACAATAGCAACTGATTACTCAGCGGGCGTTCGTGGAAAGTTCCGTGGAATATTAAGAATAGTATGTCTGTGACGAATTGTCTTCCACTGAAATGGGACCTCGCTGATTTACGCAATTGTCCGAAGCCTATTAATAATCACCGTGCACCCGGGTTATCCCCCCAGCAGGGATCAAGATCCAGAATTAACACAATGAGGCTGAGAAAATGGAACGGGTAATCATTCTTCGGTATTTGTAGATCGAGTGATGGAAAAATGCCGAGAAGAGGAAATATGGCAGCCTCAATGGCCCGGAATCGAAACATAAAAGACAGATGAATCCGCAAACAATGGAATGTCATTAAACACTACAGTTAAATCTACCACTAACATTTACATACTCTGTTATCCAAATCCGATTCAAAATAACCAACATGGCCAGATACGCTAAAAGCCAGCCTACGGGCTTCGCCAACACCATTGAGAGAGTTGCCATTGTTGGTGTAAGTGTACTCTTGATGCATCCTTGAGATAAACACTAACTCATCAAATCAGGCCGGTGGCACCATTGGATCTCACATCGCCTCTGCCCTCCTCCAAACAGGAAAACACAAAGTCACAGCTCTAACCCGCAAAGGAAGCAACAATAAGCTCCCCGAGGGTATCATCCCTGCCTTCATCGACTACAACGATGAAAACACCATCATCGCCGCCCTAAAGACTCAGCAGTTCCTTATTATAACTATGGCACCCAACGCACCGAACAACACACACAGCAAACTCGTCCAAGCAGCCGCCAAAGCAGGCGTACCCTACATTATGCCCAATGGCTTCATCGGTGACATTGAACAAGTCGAACTTGGAAAGGATATCCTTCTTGGACCAATGAATAAGGCGAACAGAGATGAAATCGAGCGTCTTGGTATGCAGTGGATTACTGTTTGCTGTGGCTTCTGGTTCGATTATAGTCTTGCAGGCGGAGAGTCACGCTTTGGGTTTGACTTTGACAAGCGCAGCTTGACACTCTACGACGATGGAAACGCGAAGAACTCGACTTCAACCCTTGCACAGGTTGGAAGAGCAGTTGCCAAGGTCCTCAGTCTTAAGGAACTTCCAGAAGATGAGAATGACCAAAGCCTCACCCTTTCAAACTTCTTCAAGAAACCTGTTTACGTGAAGAGCTTCGAGGTCAGCCAGCGCGATATGTTTGGAAGCATCAAGCGCGTCACCGGTACTTCTGACTCAGATTGGACTGTTACATCCGTGTCTACGAAGAAGAGATATGAGGAGGGTATGGCGCAAGTTAAGAAAGGTGACATGAGTGGATTTAGCAAGTTGTTGTACGCGAGGGCCTTTTACCCAGAAGATCCGGCTGACTTGGCGGCCAAGGCTCAGAACGAGTTGCTTGGGTTGCCGGAGGAGAATTTGGATGATGCTGTTAGGGATGGTATTAATTTGGTGAAGCTGTTGGAGAGTCGCGCTGAGCGGATGGCCCATTAGACGGGACCTAAGAGTATGCCCATTGCGATGTATCTTTAGATGAAACCTATGCGTTGAATAGAACTCCTCTCCGAATGATACACAGCCTAATACTGACTTCCTAAGCATTTTATTTGCGGCAAAATTATGCAGAGGAGTCCTTGAACCTGGGTGGTCTGGAAGTTGTCATAAATGGGGAAACATTTACTGCCACTGTGATAAATCTGGGCTTTTTGCTTATGTCTGCAAAATGGGAGGTCATGCAAAGGCAACTTATAACATTAACCGTTCCGAGTACTAGTGTTGGATAAAATATTAGTACGAACAAAGAAACTTTTATCGAAAATATTACATATAAGCCACGACTTGGGTATGTTCAGATTCCCCCCGCTCCTAGGGTTCGATCACCGCATCCAAGGTCCCGGTCACGTCAGCGCGACTGGCGAATCACCAACCTTGAAATCTCGGATACATGACTCCTGCACTGAGACTTATCAATGCTGATATGAGTAATTTCAGGGATTTACTGCGGATATGTATACTGACGCCATTGATACGCAGAATTAGCAGTTCAGGCGCGGGCTTTGATAGGACAGCTTGTAGCATGCAGTTCCTGGTGGTGACAACACAAGAGATAGATCGGCTCTGATGCGACTATATTTCTTCAATCGGTAAGGCCTGATAACATTCCGAACTATCAGCGGCTTGGTATTACAGGCATATATATATATATATATACCCCAATGTATTAAGCTTAAAAGAGGGTTCTTCCCTCTCAACAGCCACAATCATCCCCTCCTCCTTCACATCCAACATGGAAGACCAAGTCAAAGACAAATCTATCCAAAAGGTTCAAGGCGCGCAGGGCGACTCTGTCGCTTTTGACTCAGATGTATCTGCGGTTGCCGTCCTTCAAGAGACACCCAAGAGGAGTTGGAAGTCGTATATATGGGATACATTTGACAAATCCCCTGAGGAGCGCAAGTTTCTGTTTAAACTTGATGCTGCTCTTATGACTTTGGCGTCTTTGGGATATTTTATAAAGTATTTGGATCAGGTAAGTATCCCACCATAGGGAGCAATATATGTTCTAACAGAATAGGTCAATATTAACAATGCGTTTGTGTCGGGGATGAAAGAGGATATGAATCTGTTCGGAAACGAATTGAACTACATGCAGACATGCTGGACTGTTGGATACGTACTTGGCGAAATCCCCAGGTAAGATCCTTCAATTGACTTTGGATACGTGCTGATTAGCCAGTAACATGCTATTGACCCGCATCCGACCGAGTATCTGGATCCCAGCCTGCGAGGTAAAGTCTTCTCAACACCCAGCGATTTCTTTTTACTAACGAAATTAGGTCACCTGGTCTGTCCTCACAATCCTCCTAACGAAATGCACGAACGCAACCCAACTCTACGTTCTTCGTTTCTTCATCGGTCTCGCCGAAAGTACTTTCTATCCCGGTATGCAATACATCGTCGGTTCATGGTATCGTAAAGACGAACTCGCAAAACGCTCATGCCTCTTCCACGCCATGGGCAACGTCGGATCCATGGTCTCAGGCTACTTGATGGCTGGTTCGCATAACCTCGATGGGGTACACGGATATCATGGATGGCAGTGGCTGTTCATTACCAACACCGTCGTATCGTTGCCAATTGCCATATCTGGCTTTTTCTTTTTGCCGGATTTACCTGAAATTACGAGGGCGTGGTACTTCACTCCCGAGGATATTGCTCTTGCCAAGAGGCGCATGGAGCTTGAGGGCAGGGCCCAGAGATCGCCGTATACAAAGGCAAAGTTCACCAAGATCTTTACCAGTTGGCATATCTACGCTTTGGTCCTCTTGTACATACTGTTCAACAACGGCAATGGCGGTAATTCACAGCCTGCGTTTCAGCTATGGCTCAAATCACAGGGCTATTCTGTCAGAGAAGTCAATCTCTACCCCACCATCGTCGAAGTCATCAGCGTCGTCACAACACTCATCTACGCATGGACATCAGACAGTCTATTCCGCGGCGCCCGTTGGCCAGCAATCGTCTTCTCCGGTCTCGTCAAGATCATAGCCTACGTGGGCCTCACAGTCTGGAAAGTCCCTACAGCGTTTACTTGGGTATGTTTCATGCTCTGTGGATTTGGAGGCGGCATCAGTGGTTTAACGTTTGCGTGGGCGCATGAGATTTGCAGTGATGATAATGAAGAGCGGGCTCTTGTCACGGGCGCGATGAATCAAATGGCGTATGTGTTTCAGGCTTGGTTGCCGTTGGTAATATGGCAGCAGGTTGAGGCGCCGAGTTATCCGAAGGGATATCCGACTATGGTTGCTTTGGCGGTTGGGTTGATTGGGATTGCGTTTACAATTAGGGCATTACATAAGAAGCAGATTAGAGGAGAAAGGCATGCGTTGGCGGGTGAGCCTTAGCTTGGCTGATGATCTGCGTGGTAGAGTAGCATCCTAGAGTAGCATCCGACATGGTATCATTCTCATCTATCCAATAGTCAAATATCTATCCTCAAGTCACGTACTAGAATATCCCCCATCCACAAAAATTGTCTGTCCCGTAACAGCAGCACTTGCATCGCTCGCCAGATAAACAGCAATGCCCGCAAAGTCCTTGGGCAGTCCATTCCGTCCAATCATAGTCCTCGACGCATGAGCCTCTGCTATCGCAGGATCATTAAACGCCACCCTCGCCAAAGGCGTATCAACAAGTCCTGGCGCAATAGCGTTGCACAAAACACCGTGGCGAGACCATGCCTCCGCTTGCGATCGCGTCAACCCAAGAAGTCCAGCCTTAGAAGCTCCATACGCGCCGCTGTTGCCAAAGGCTCGGAAGGACTGTTGGCTGATGATGTTGATGATACGACCCCAGCCCTTCTCAGCCATCTTCGGTCCAAAAGCTTGACCTAGTGTAAACGGCGCCGTGAGATTCACTGCGAGAGTCTCATCCCACGCACCCTGGGAAAGATCGTTCATATGTGGTCTATAATTAACCGCCGCCGCATTGACGAGAATATCCGGTGTTTCAGCGATAGATTTAATAGCGTGAATTGCATCGCGCACAGAAGTTTGGTCTGAGAGATCAGCGACGATAGCTTCGGCTGTAACGTGCAGATCTGCAAGATGATCGATAGTGTCTTGAAGCGGTTTCGGTCGTCGCGCGACAAGAACAATTCGACAGCCAGCGCGACCAAGTGCGATGGCCATTTCTCGTCCTATTCCGGATGAACCACCCGTGACGACGGCGACTTTGCCGGCGAGGCTGAAGAGGCTGGCGAGGTAGCTTGAAACGGCCTGGGTGCTTGGGGCCATGGCGGTGAGCTAGTGAAGATGTGGTGGCAGTGACGATAGTGTGAAAAGGGCAGCAAAATGAGTTGATATATAAGAACCTCGAGTATTTTGGCAGATGATATTATGTTATGAGTCTGGTGAGCGTAATCGGCTGACAGAACTGGTTCACGAGGTGTACCGATAATTGCACGCATGCGGGGTAGATAAATCATGACTCAAAATTATTGACTAAACCAGCATTTCACGATAAAACATCATGATGAAAATACAATTACAATTACTATTCCCATAATAATCCCGAGATTTTCACTAAATATCCAATTTTTTACGACGTCGCCTCTATCCTCACCAAAACCAACCACCACGTCTCAGCTCCAATATCAACAACCCCAGGCCCATTAATGTCAAGATGAGCAATATGATCGCTCAACGCACTCATAGGTCCCAACGGCCCAGAACTCTTTCCTCCCTCTGCAGAAGCTTGTAGAACAGCCTTTACAGAAACGCCGACAACTTCTGAAAGCTGGTCTGTGTTGACCAAACTGGCGTGCAGACCTCGCTTGTTAAGCCAATCGTGATTCGCAACAGCCACATACGCAACTGCTCTCTCAGCAGCTGTTTTAGGCTTTCGCGCAGCCGCAGCGATGGTTCGACCTGGAAGACCAACAACTGTTCCAACTGCACCGAAAACTGCACCGAGAGGAATAGAAATAGCACCGCCTACAACGCCAGCTGCTGCGCCGATGATGTTGCCGCGCTTAGTATTCGCAGCGATATTCTTACCAACGCTCTTGGCGTGGCTTTGCACGTTCTTAACGTAATTGACAGGTTGTTGACCAACAGACTTGGCGACATCTCCAGCGTGGTTGATAGCGCGCTCACCGACCTTGGCAGTCATGAAAGCCGATATCGTATCAAGGAAAGAAGACCAAGCTTCTTTAGTGATTCCATGGCCAAGAAGAGCGGGTGCGTAAGCTTTAAGGAAGGGAGATGTTTGAGTAGGACTTTCTTGGGGAATTGCGATAGGTGGCTCTTTGCTGGTTGATGCTTCTGAGTATGAAGGGAGAGGACCAGAGGGGAAATTGAAGGGGTCTTCAGCGGTGGGGATTTTATCGGATGAGTCAACGCGTTGTGAGGAGGGGCCGGCTTCTGAATAAGCTGGGATTAGACCTGAGTCTGGTTGAGGTTGTTGAGATCGTGAGGGACCTGCTTCGGAGGGGGAGTTGAAGGGGTTGTTGTGAGCGAGGGGGATTTTGTCGGTGTCAGATGCGGGTTCAGCTTCGTAAGCTGGAGCGGGATCTTCATGTCGAGCTTTGTTGGCTTGATGTTCTTGTTCTTTGCTGGAAGACATGATGGCAATTGATGAGAAAGGGTAATTGATTGGTGAGATGAGGCTAATTGATGGTAAGAAATAAGATGATCTGTGAGATGTTGATGATAAACTTCACTCAACCGCGGGACAGTCAGATCTTAAATACCAAATATGCCACATCGTCATCGGTTAAGGCGGCATTTCACTGGCAACGTTTCAGCCCTAGGATCTCAATTAACCCATAAAGCAGACCAATAGGCGTCTCCGCCCAAGTTGCTGCGGCTAGTTTATCTCGAATCACTTGACGGAAGCGGTTAGTCTATCAGCCTCGGTTGTAAGCGAGAGCGAGAGATACGACGTAATGAGGCTGTGTTTTGAAGCTCGAATGAATTGCCATTTCTTAGAGATTATAATAAAACGAAGATGTAAATTTTCGCCCCGGGAAAATCGTCATTGAAAGATTTCTTGACATTAGGATTGCATGAAATTCATATCTACTTGGTCAGGACTGATTGAGAATAATTGGCAGAATGATCCTCGTTGAATAATGTATTGGCATAACTATTATTACTATTTATTTAACGAATCCACAAGTTCTATCAAAAGGCCAAATGCTTTTATCAATTTAAATGACCTTTTTGCTTTGACAAATCTTTGCCCACCTTCCTCCCAAATTTCAGCGCGTTCCAAAAATCTATTATGTTTATAACCAATTGCGTCTCTAAGACGTTCCCTGAGACGCATCCTCATATACAGCTTCAAATACAGAATGAAGAACACGAAACAGAACGAGATCAAATAATCAAATTCGCATTTGAAAATGCACGCGCACAAGAAGCTGCAGAACGTAACCAGTCATCACTAGCGAAATGGCCTGAGAACCATTAGATGCCCCATCATATTATACTACCTTTGACTCGGTAATGTTCCTGGCAGAGGATTATGCACTAGATGTTGCTGGACACTACACCTAACCAGATAAACCTGTAAAAAAATTTTGTGTCGCTGTTGATTCGCTCTTCAATAAGGCATAAAGCTGTAGCAATCACCTGCCAACTTCAATACCTTATCGCTTTAGTTTTCTTCCGCTGTTACGCATTATTTTGATTGATCTCGTCGAGAGACTAGACACGGAAGACTGGGATGGAATATTCAGCGGAGAATAAGAAGGATTCACACGCGGGCACTTTGTGCGAAAGCCTGACAGTCCCTTCCTGAAAGAGACGAAAGATACCACGTCAGCTCAAACTTATGGAAAACGTAGTCGACTCTTGACAAGGCTGAGTCGCAGACCTCACTCACTCGGTGCCCCAGGTGCTTCATCTTTTGCATATGGTTCTAGGTGTCGCAGTTGCGTTTGATTCGGGATGGAGTCTCAAGAGGCGAGGGGTTTACATTCAAGCCGGCAGCCTATCACATCTCATGGAATTGCAACTCACCCTCGGTAAAGGACGGCAACACAATATCTCGACGTGCTACACGTGCCATTGGCGTTTTCTCCCCTGACTTGGTCTTTTTCTATATTTTGACTAATGGATCACATCCATTTGACCATGGCGGTTGGTACATGAGAGAAGTGAACATCCGAAACGGACAGTACAACCTGGACATTCTTGACTCGCTCGGCGATATTGCCTACAAAACCACGGATCTTATCATGTATAGCAATCTTCCGCCTCAAGTCTCCATGTCCCTTCGTCTGCTCGCCTCCTTAGTAAAATAATGTCCGCCCGTCTTAATAAACTCAGAGTCCTCCATATCCTTCCATCCCTCAGAGGTATCCAGCCAAATCTCTTGTGCCTCCTCACAGCTCTCAAAATGAACCCGGAATTCCTTTTTCGAGTACGCCGTGTCCCTCTTTCGGTAGTCCCAAGAAAACCATTCCCCATCCTTTGCTGAGAAATTGAGTTTATTACGGGGTCTCATACATCGAGCATGACATCCTTTACAGCTGATGCCATACTCTGTTTCACCCGTTTGAATATTCACCGAAGGGAGAGGAGTGCAGGATGCTAACCGGTAGTGAAGCCATCCTGAGCCAAAGATCCTCTCCCACCTTGGTTGATGGGGGCTAATATAGCGCCCAGTGTCTTCCTCGTCCCCGGAGACCTTGGCGTAGGCGGCGAGTAGATCTGACGCCAGCACGCCGCTGGTTGCCCTGCTTATCTTCCGCGTATCCTTCCAATCGTGGATTCTCCATGAGCGCATATCAGCCAGCGCTTCTTTCATCTCACGAGGATGAGCCTCGTAAATCCACTTCCACGTCTTCCTTGTGCGAAGCTTGGCCTCATCCACAACGACGTTCTCGGGTTGTGATCGGAGATAGTCGAAGCAGACGCGTGTACAAGTGGGAAGGAACAAAAAGCTACCGCAGTCTCCACAGATCCAACATTCAGATGTTGTGAGGACGTTGTGGAGATCGATAAGTGAGAAATGGTGTGTTAGGCCAGTTCTCTGCAGGGCGCTGAGACCTTCCATACCATGGGCCAGGACACGTTGATAGAGAGGGATGTCAGTAGCCAAGGCACGGGCATGACGACTGACTTGACGGAAATTGAAAAATGTTTTGATATCCAGAAGACTAACAGTATCCTCCAGGATATCAGAGGGCAAGCAAGAGAGTTTACCGAGAGGCGACAAAGGAGACTTGAAGTATTGACCGACTGATTTAGGAACTCGGTCAAGTTTGGGCGCAACAGTGGGGAAGTAATAAATACTTCGATGGTAGGCAGTTGCATCGCCAATCGCATTCTGGTGCTTCCTCTTTTCATTTTCCGCTTCTTCAAGGTTCTCACGGTGAAGCGCCGCTGTGGCTGCGCTGCTATCCTCGAGGGATAGAATGGCCTCGTGCTCGAGAGAGATCCCGCTGGCTGAGTCATCGTACTCAGAGGCCTCATTGGACTCACCGTACCAATCGTAGCTCTCGTCGAAGGACATCTCGATGAATGGAGTTGGGTGAGAGAGTATAAAAAAGGTTTTGAAGTTAGGAGGGTTGGCGTTGAAGAGTTGTGATTGAGTGGACGTGTTGGTAACGAGAAATGGTGGAGGAGTGTGAGATGGATGGATTAGTGATTGGGATATAAGGTGAAACCAGCTTCTTTATAGACAAGATTTTGCGTGAATAAATCACATTTAATGGGATGATATAATGGATGCGTGGATAAATTGATTATGCTTGAACATCCAGATATGTTTCATTTGCAGTGATTTGGTCTCTCTGGTTGAAGTTTTGGGAAGCCAAATCCTAATTTATTACCGCCAATGATGAACTTAAAACTAATCCGATACTGCATCAATGTCTTCAAAAATGAAAACAAACTTGGATTAGTTGTCACTTTGGGCATTATGGATATTTCTGGATTAGTAAGAGGTCGGATATTACTTGGCTCAATTGCCAGTTGAAGTCACAGCAGAGAAGGAAAACAGATACATGAACAGGTCTTTATTCTCTCTACCTATCATCGCGCGTCATGTCTCCTTTCTTTCATCCCTAAACCCTCTCGCAACTCTCAAAATACAATACAAGCCATAACTATCCCTCAAACACCAGCCAGGGAAAGTACAATATGGCAGGACACCTTGGTAAAAGCCCAATGATGAGGGAATCTCTGGGTGAAGGGGCACTGTATTATGCCACCAGTATTAAGTCTTTTCTTTCCCCTTGTGTTCCGTTCGGCATTCTCTCATTCCTTCAGACTGTGGCGTCTATTGGCCGACCACCTCTCCATTTTGGTCGACAACATTATTTGTCCGGTTTCTCAACATCCGAACGTGGTAAACAAATTTCTGGTCATTATCAAAGTTCAGACCACCGCGCGCGACGAAATCGGAGTTGAAAACGTTGTTCTCTCCGTTTCCACTTTCCTCCCAGAGGGTCTTCGCGCCTTCATAAGACGCAAAGTGCGTCTGGAAGTCAAGCTTGGAATATGATCTATCTCGCTGCTGGCAACGACTGGGGAAGAAAGGAAAATTCTCTCTTTCCTTATCCCGTTCGGTCATGTTGCTCAGGAAGCTCTTGTAGCATCCTTGACAGCTCATTCCGTGGTCAATTGTACCGGTTGGTACATGAAGATAGGGAAAAGGGATGACAGCACTAGACCGGGCATGAAGGTGACCGGCTTCGGGGAAGGGCGACGGGTTGTTGTTCACGCCGGCTACAGTGGGCCAAACCTTGACAAGATCCGAAACCACGATGGACTTTCCTCGGAACCGTCCGGGCGAAAGCCAGTCGTGAGCTAGCATGACGCGGCTCCCAGCGTCTCGTACGGCCTGGAAGAGAGCCGGTTGAAGGGGTAGTGGGCAGTATTTGACCACAGCGACGTCTTCCAGAACCGCCAAGTCGCGTTGAGAACGAAGGCAGTTGAAGCAACATCTTGTTGCTGTAGGAAGAAATAGGAGCCCTCCAAAGTCCTCACAATAGTCGCAAGTAGCTTTCGCCAAAGCCCTGTGTAGGCTGCCAAGAGTGACGTGATTGTCGACGCCGATTCGGGTGGCCGAAACAATGGCACGGAGGCCATGTCTGATCAATTGATGGTATTGAGGCAGTTTGGTTACTGCCTCATGGGCGGTCCGGCTTGCATTCCGAAAATGGCGAAGAGACTTCACGTCCATTTGCATCATAATATTGGAGACAACGTTGTATGGAAGAACTGACAAGGCTCCCAGGTCCGCGTGCTGGGCAGGTGGATTGAAGTCTCCGACCATGGAGATCGGAATTCCAGTAAGTGCGACCTGTAAGAGAGGAAAATAATAATTCGTACGGTAGTAGGAACAAGTAGCACGAATGGCATCCCATTCTGTGGCCGTCCTGGTGATACCTTCCGTCGAAGGCCCGTCCATACGATGTTCGAGGTAGCTTTCGACCTCATCCTGGGTGGACATCTCGTTATTGGAGGCAGACATTGTGTGTCAACACCTTCTTTTGGGTCGGTTGTGCTAGGTGGGCTTGAGATGTTATGTGTAGTGAACTGTTACGGTTAGTTCAGAAGCCTACGGACCAGGGATCAATGAAAGCCTACTACTGATCGTCGGTATCAAGTGGGGAAAGGGCGTAGATGTGATGGTGGTAGTTGTTATTGTTTTGCGTTGCGTTTCTGGTGTTGTTAGCTTTGAGTTGTGGAGTTGTTGTCATCAAGATGCTGTTTTGGTCGAGATGTTGGTTGAAGATCAAGTAAGGGAGATGTGCTAACCTTGCTTTTGTAGATAAAGGTTTGACGGGAGCTGGTAATAGTGGCAGAAAGTTTCGTTCTGCAGTCGCAGGCGGTAGCAAGAGTTTTGCTATAGATGTTCAACGATAACCCGTTCACGGAGGGACTTTGGAGGAGCAACGCGCCAGTGACAAGTGCGTCAAGTGGGTATCACTCTCAGTTTTGTAACCGCGGCCACAATGACAGTTGTCGTGTTAATAGAAGTAGGCGTTGTGGTGAAGTTGCAGCGGGCACGCAAGTGGTAGTTGAAGTGGTAAGGCTTGAGTGTAGATGTTCAGGCGTGGGTAAACAGTCACTCACTGACGTGGGGGGTTTTTTTTTACAGAAGAATTTTTAGGGGTTGGTCAACTCGCGTCTCCCGCTCCACTCGAGCTCTCGTCGACAGGGCCCAGCATATTACATATCAAATATATTGCATAATGATGATAGTATTACACAATGAAACTGGGATCATGACCGCCAGATCGTCCAACATACAAATCCTTTCAAGAGAACACCCCAACACCAGCAGTACTCCGAAGATGAGTCTGAATAGTTCAATCCGTGCACAGAAGTACAGACCATAACTTCCAAAGATCCCTCTCATCCCAACTTCTGACTGACCCCCGATCCACTAACTCTTGGAACTAGAACCCTCCCATTCCGATATTCATACTCGAATTCCGTCCTCGTACCCCGGTCCTCCTGAAACGATACCCGAATAATCCGCGTCACAACCTTGAGAACATCCGAGTACTCTGGGTAGTCTTGCTTCACGTCAAGTGTGACTAGTCTCAACTTCTCGTTGTTCTTGCGAGCCCCGCGAGCGAAGCGCGTCACGATGTTCATGTCTCGCTGGTTCGACCCCTCCGCCGCCATGCTGATCCATAAGACGTTTTCGGCCTTTGAGAAGCTTTCGTACTCTGTCAAGTGTTTTGATCCATCGTCGAGGACGATGTAGATGAACCTCGACGAGATTTCTGGCAGTGTTGGTGAAATCGTCGACGCTGTGCCGTTTTCGGCCAAGGCGGAGGAGAGCTGATCGGCGAAGGAGAAGAGGTTACCTTGAGGCTCTGCGACGATGTTCACCATTGTGCGTTGAGTCGATGCAACCGCTGTCGAGATGACGCAGTAGCAGGACTGGCCGATGTGATCAAACGTCTTTGTAGCTGGCTCAAGGCCGCTGAAGCCATTCTCTTGAAGCGTCTTTGTCCACTCCTCTGTTGAAGGGTATTGTAGTTGTCCAACATGCTCACCTATAAAGCAGATCAGCGCACGCAATCTCATATGAAGGAACTTAAACATACCTGACCACATATTCTCGTTCATTCCCAAGATGAGGCTGTAAGCGGGCGAAACATCCGATAGCCCAACCAAAGCAAGAACACCCCCTGGAACAAGAAGCTTCCGCAAGTTCCGCAGTGTTCTCTTGAGAGAGTTTGCGGAATGAAGAATGTTGTTAACGACAATCATGTCGTACTTATTGGGGCTGAATCCTTGTTCAAGAAGATTTCGGTTGATGTCAAGACGCTTAAGTTTGAGAAAGGGCTTGACGATAGAAGACTTTGTCTGTTCCAACACAGGGAGCGAGGAGTCACTGATTGTGTACGAGGCGTTCTTCTGATTCTGCAGGGCTTGGAAGATTGCCTCGGTGTTGTTGAGTGTACTGGCTCCGACTTCGAGGACGTTCAAGACTGGCTTTTTGGTGGCGTAAGAGGATAGGTACTGTCGGAGATGCGCTCTCATCTTCTGCATCAGCACCATCTCATCTTGCATTTCGTTAACCTTGTTGTCTGCCAGCACCAAAGACATCGGATCAACAGTTCCTTGGAGAATGCCTCCCATGTTTGGACCAATCTTCGCAAGAATCTCACCCTCAACGCCCATGCGCTCCAGGGACGTCAAGATCTCAATAGTGACAGTCATGGTTACATCGCCTAGCACAAGCTTGCTAGCTTGAGACGAGTTGTAAGCTTCTATCCATCTGTATAGCTGTTTGCGGAAGCCAGTAAGTTTGGAAGGATCAAAGTCCGGGATATCGCCAGGGATGTTGTTGAGGGCTGAGCGGATTATTAGAGCTGCAGCGCGGGCTAGTGTAATTTGATGGTCGGCTGTTGCTTTGCACAAGGGTGTTCTTGGTCGAAGCTCAGAGCCGGTGAAGAAGTTTGCATCTAGCTCCCAGTCGACGTGTTGGACAGAGTCCCAGTCGTCATCATCATGGACGACGACATGGTCTCTGATGATGGGCTGAACAATAGACATGGCTGAAAGATAAGGAGCAATGTGATAAGAACAGTGATAAGATATGATAAGATAATAACCCAGTGCGGTTCAGGGTATCTGGCTTGGCCAAGAAATCCGAGGAGCGCCGGAGTAATATATCCCTCCAAATGGCAAAAGTGGTGAGACTTTGGGGGAATGGGATTCGTATCTCTGGGGAACCCCAAAATTACTCGGAGCCGCAGTGAGACCCCACGGGGAAAACCCCGCCGAGCTTCCGATACGTGCCCGCATTTGGGGTAGTGGTATGTTTCTCCTCAAGACATATGACCTGTGACAAAAACATCTCCTGATGATGCCTCTAAAGAGGAAGGTTGATTAGAACTCCACGATTTTGGTGATTGGCGAAATACTGATTTGCGGTATTGGTGAGGCTTTTTGAACATGTGCTGAAGATGTCGTTCACCATCTGTTGATCCCGTTGCAGTTGGGCCTTGTTCAACCAATGTTGTTCGTCTTGTTGAACAAGCTCCACTACTGTTGAGGCTCTGTCTGCATGTGATTGCGGAAACTCCACCATATCTATCTTTCCGCAATTATGACAGCTAGAATCGGAGCCGTTGAATGCACCCTCTGACCAATCCAATACCGTGATCTGACGTAGATACAAATCACAAGCCGAAGGGGATAACTCGGCGTAACTCGTCAACCCCGGAGATGCCGAATTTGTGACAGTACATGCCGTGACAAAATGCCGCATCACGGTATTTATATTACGTGCCTCCTCAAATCTCATCATTATGATATTTTTTACTTAACAAGTATTTACAATGGTGATGAAAGATCAAGCCACATAGGTTCTGCGCCGCAAGCATGGGTGAGGCGGCTGCCCCGTGGGGGATGCTACGCACCATGCGGGATTAAGTACAGGTCGCAAGGGTTCACGGTTAAAGCCGCGGTTCTAGGGTAGTCTCGTGGCAGAAACATGCCCGCAAACGAGGATACCAAGTCCAACAGAGGACCTGGCGTTAGGTAGCGAATGTAACGAAATCCCAATCTGTTGAAATATATTTCTATTATAAAATAAATATATATGCTTCGTCTGAAATGTACAACGAGTCGAGCTGGGAAGAAGTATAACTCTAATAATACCTGAAATCATGTGTGCACGTCTTTGTTGTGCGAGAAAGCATAGACCATTCAATCTCAAATTAGCTAAAAGGCGCCCTTTGTGCCACCATCAAGCCACGGCCTTACGACTCTTCGGGAACAGGCACTGACTTCCCACGCACAAGGGAAACGCCATCAACAAGGAAATCATACCTATCGCCCTGGGTCATAACAACAGCAATGCAAAGATCCGTCGAGTCAATGCTAGGACCAGTATATTGAAAGGTGTTGGAGTATTCGTGATACTGGTTATCCCAATCAACTGATTTGGATGTGAAGGATACCCCATCGATGTAAAGTTGAACCGTGTTAGCGTTGGGGGCGCAGTCGATGTCTTCTCCTTCTCCAGCGGAATACCAAGTACAGCTCTGCTTGAGATGGGCCACGAAAGTGTACTCGTAGCCCTGTTGAACTTCAACGCGCTGGCAGATTTTGGTGGTGTTTCCGCTGTACGGTCCTGGTAGTCTCCTGTGGCATGTTAGCAGAGAACAAAGGCCAACGGGGTGGCTGATACCTACGCGCACTGGTTCTTTTCGTAGCAAGCATTGCCCTGGACGAGAACTGCTGTGGTTCCTGTGCTCTCCCATGGCTCAATGGTAGAATCTTCGAAATTGCCGTTCGGCGGACTCTGTATACTCTGGGCAGGAGATGTCGTGGTAGTCGTTGAGTCTTCGGTTGTGCGAGTTGGTGCCTCAGTGACAGATGTCGATACCTCAAAAGTAGAGGTCTCAAAAGCTGAAGACGATATGGTTACGGAAGATTCGACGGCGCTGCCAGACTCAATGACTGTTGCGGTCTCTTCAGAAGTCCCGCCAGAAGTAGTTGTTGCGATCTCGGTAGTAACGGATCCTACAGCTGTCGCAGTTTCTGTTTCGCTGGTCCATGACGATGTTGTTGTTGATCGCGGATGAGGGGCGCAAGCCTAGCATTAGTGAGTGTAAGTCATGGTGAGAACGAATTGTCTTTGGGCACTTACGCGAGCGGCGCAAAGACTAGCGCTGAGAATTAGAGGCCCCAGGGTAGTATGGACACGCATTGTGACAAATTTGCAGTGGTGATGAGTGACTGAAGAAAGGCCAAACGAGCGACAATAAATACGGCCGAGAAGGAAAATCAAGAAGAAATAAAGGGGAACCGAATAGAGGACTTTTTAGTTATCATTACCTAGTCATGTTTGGTCGAAAGCTGAGTAAACGAGTTGGAACTATTGAGTCAAACGGCGCTAATTGAGCAGAAATGGTTAGTGAATTCAATAGTCTCTGTAGGAGTCCCCTGTAGTTTTACCTTACCCGGACAGGTAACTGGATGTTTTTCACTGCAATTTTAACCACCTCTGACCTACGCAAGTGGGGCGAGCATGAAATCAAGTGCAGCTGCATCTGTGGTCTTTATTATCTTGTACAGCCTCCCTCTTCTTATATCCTGTCATTTTAGGTTGTATGAAAGTTGATATCCCAGAATATCTCGTCAAACTCATGGCTGAAAACACTGGCTGCTAGCGTAATGTTTGACTCCGAGACACAACGATCATATAGTAATACAGTTCGATTAAGTTCGATTACTCATCGCAGTAGTTGATTTCACATCCTTAAGCGATTTCTAGGGGGTTAAATCGCTCGATTAACATCAGACCTGTTCTGAGCACTTCGGACAAATCCAAAGCTCCTAACCAGAGTTTCCCTAACGTTTCCAAAAAAACTCCGCTGTCCCACTTGAAAGCCCTCAACGGGTGAATCATTGCCCGTGAAGGCCAAGAGAGTAGTAAGGCACAGAGAGTCGATGAGAGCCTCAAATGTTTTGCGAACCTTCACCCCATTGTGGCAAATGTAGCGTCATGAAAACAATTGCTGGCCAGAAAAAAGACCTGGAATAATACTTATGATGGCCTCGCTTCGCGTTGCTAGTCCTTCTGAGGTAAGTGCCCCAGCTAGCTTATCTATCTCGGCAGGCTTCTCAGAACGCTGAAAGACAGCGTTCTTCAAATCTGCTTGTTGTAGGCTGATGCTCTCAATGAAGGTTGTAAAGATGTCCTGAGCCATCAAGTGCAACACTGAGCTCGTTGCGTCAGTGGCCAGAACTTTAAAGGCTTTCTCTTCAGTTGTCGGCTTAAGTCTCTGGCGAAGATGTGCTGAGGCCATAATTGAAACAGAAAGATTGGTAATGTTCGGGACTCGGTTCGGATAATATTCATAAGACGCCTGCACACCCCAGTCGTGGAGATACTTATGAATGTATTTTGCCCTCTCGTTGTTGACGGCAATTGCTTTGAGGCGGATGTTTCGGAACTCATCATCCAAGTTGTTTCCCCGTAGAATGAGCCTCTGAAGCGCCCAAGACCATAACCCCAAGATCGCTTCCAGTTGATCTGTGTCGGTGCTCCAGTTTTTGCCTGATCGGATTATTTGGAAACAAATGGGTCTTTTTTGTGAGTCGTGTAAGAATGGATGACCTTTCCACAGGTCACAGGTTGCGGACCAGATGAACGAGCTTGTTGTAATTGAGTCACCGTTCTGCTGAGGGGCGTAGTGGCCCCTGCGATACAAGGTTTCTGCAGCCTTGCACAAACTTCTCTCCAGTTGCGAAGCTACCTTCCGAACTTCAAGGTCCCATGCAGGGAGTGAAGATTGGTTGGTGAGAAAACCGAGGCGCGACCTGAATCGCATTAGCTTGGCAGCTTCGTTGGGCATGCCGAATAAACGGTGTTGGATAGTGTCATTCAAAACCTTTGTACGGCCATCTCTGTCTGTGTTACTATTGAGAAGATGGTCCTCTATGCAACTCGCGACTGCGTTCCCCGATGAAGATATATGGCCATGCAGAGTGATGAAGACTCTACTGTCCGCAAAGAATGCTTGCCATTCGTCGGTATCGTCATCTGACCTTTCGTTATCTAACCTTTCGATAACCATAGGCTCGGGAGGCCGGCTACTGAAGGCCCAGTATATGTCTACGTTTTGCAGAACAATTAGCTCCCGCTCATAATGCTGTTTTGGTTCGAATATGAGATCCCCTACCACATTCCGGATGGCGCCCCCCTGTGATATCTTTCGTTAAGCATGTTGCTTGCCAATCCAATTCATGGTTTCGGGTGGATTTTTGGATGCTTTCAAGTTTGTTCTTCGGCGTACCGCGATAGCTGCGCATAAATGCACGGATGATAGACATGATAACAGTGCAGCATAGCTGGTAGAGAGAGATGGTGGCATGTTGGCCACGAAGCCCAATGAATTGGATAGCCCATCCCACAAGGGAGAACCCAGTCGCAAGGTAGACGAGTGTATGTGATATATGCCCATCACTGTTGGCTTTCCAAGACGTAATGTAATCTGTCTTGACTTCATCATGAGCGAAAGCCTCGAACTCTTGATCGCCTATTCGTTGCCCACCGGGCTGAAGCCAAAAAAAGCGACACTCGGCGAGATTGTCTTTGGGCCGAGGCATATAAAATCTCCGTTCCGTTGAGTTGCCGTCGATGAGACTGGCGCAGAGAGCCATCCCAGTCACAATCAATACTGTGCCTGTCATGGTCAACGCAAAGAACACGTTGGTGTTTGGAACTCTCCCTTCCGTGTAGAATCCCGGATAGTACCATGTAGCCCAAGTTGCGTAGCCAAAGAAGCTAGCTTGTAGCAGAACTCCGAAGATAGTGGCAAGCCAGAGGCTGCTTACCGTTGATATTGTATGCTGTACCCCGACGTTCAAAGCCAGATTGGGAAAGGGAGCGAAGCCATACTGGTCTCCACCAACATTTTCTGAATCTTGAGAGTTCTGGCGTTTGAGAGCTTTGGACGTTGAAAATGGAGTCCAAAGAATTTTATTGTTTGAAACCTCTTTCCAATGCCCTGTTGGCTTTTCGTCCTCAGGGTCTGTTGGAAAACCCAAACGTAAAGCTGAGCTTTGGAAGAATTCTCTCGCCAATTCGATGCCACAGGTTGCGGGGAACTCTGTGCCTGTGCCTGCATAAAACTCTTTCGGATCTTGAGGTCGGTGATAGATGAACTCGAGAATCTTAGGGCGGCCAAACACACGACAGATACCACCATTTGACCACAATTCGCAGACATCCTGGCTCGTCGAAGAACAGAGCTCTATCTCCGCTGCTCCATGTGGCTCCCTCGCTCGACCGACAATAGATCTTAGAAAGGAGCCACCACGGACTCGTATGCACGATACAATAGCAGTGAGAATCCCCAGTGGCCCAACTGCAAAAAGAATAGTATCTAGAATCGTGGTTGATTCACTAAGGAATTGCTTTGTCACTTGCTCACCAAATAAGGAGATGATAGGCGCAAGATCAGTAGCGAAATTGTTGGCGAAGTCCTCCCAGAAATCAGTCTCATTGCTAGCCCCAAATATTGCTGTTGTGGGCCTAGAAAAGAAAACAAGAACAACCAGAAATGCCCAAGCAGACATCTTCAAAGATTCTGAAGGGATGAAAAGAGTTGGTTCACAAAGCTCGACGTGCTTATTTAACGCAGGAAGATTGAACAGCAAGAAAAAGCGGTCCCGTTTTATATCTTTGTGGCTAGTGGTGCCTCGGCTATTTTGACCAGGGTTGCCAGGCCTCTTACTGGACAGGGCAGGAGGAAAGAGAAAACAACATGGTGTGATAAATACGGAATAGCAGGGGTCCCCAAAAGCTGATTCGTTTATTGGGCTGCAGCTGAATCAATATTTTGTGACAGGCAGCTGCGATACACCGAATTGAGCATATAAAAGCGATATTTAAAGAGCCTTGTTTTATATATAGTCGCTGGATTGAGATAATTTCATTTATACGTGGGCGAGCATAGTGACAGGAGTTTCATGCTAGGGCTAGTATCGTCTGATGACGGCGGGGTTTAGCTAATAAGATTCGCAGGGCTGTGTGTCTACCCCATGCCAACTGTTCGCAGCCTCATAGTGTCTGGTCATAGGCCTTAGCACTCGATATCATTCCTAGTATTCGATATGTTTGGGCAATGTACAAAGGAGCATAGGCCAGCATACGACTTACAGAAGCGGCGAAGATTGGAAGTCTTTACACTTTATAACTGCATTAAGTAAATTGTTTATTTATTTCTACAAATGACTCGTTAAATTGCTAGCCTGCTTAAGGATCACCAACAGGCAGAGTTGAGCCGCCACCCCCTCAACGTACTAACCCAATTTGGTTATTGAGACTAAATGCCGCTAACGGCATCAAGCGAGCCCCTCATTCAGCCAGTAAGATTTGGTTTCAAGATCAGCTTTCACCATTAGCTCCAAGCCAGCAACATATACAAGTTACAGCTCAGAAATTACACAGTGTTCTCAACGGCGCCTTTCTTTTTTCTTGCAACCATGAGCGAAGAACAGAATTCACAGAACATGAACAGTCAGCAGTCATCATCAAGCGCCGGGTTTGCCGACCGTCCCCCAATACACCATCCCTGTCCTGCGGTACCTTCGGAGTTTCAGTTTGTGTTTAAACGCACGGAATCGCCCATGGAACTACCCAGGCACTTTACGAACCTCCAGAAACAGTTGTCAGAACCTGAAGGCCAGCTCAAACTGAGAAAGCAACAAGGGCTGGATGATCCGCAGAAGCTACTTGGCAAGCTTGCGCGCCTTGAGAAGATAGACTTGGTTCGCCGTCCTTCTGAGCGATATCTCCTGGACAGCTGGGAGGTGTTAGTGGTAATTGCAGCGACTATCGTTGATAGCTACCTTGGTGATGAAGACCTCGCATCGTCGACGCTCGTCGGGTTGCATGAGAGGCAGCTTTCCCATTTCACCATAGATAGGGACAAGAAAGTCGTTCTCAAACTGATCAAATTGATGGATGAGATATATCTGCACTGGAATCACAAACTTGGACTCGAACTCTTTCTCCTCATGGGTCAGCCTTTCCTACCCATTCTAAATTTTCTCGTTTTATTAACCTTACTAGATACCCCCATCTCGGTTCTTCGCCATCAAAGCGCCCAGAAGTTCCACGAACTGAAAGTGCTGCTTTTGAAATGCACACCTCGTGTTGACATTCACAGCCCTTTGCTGTTATATATACCCTTCTTGGTCCTCTTGGTAAGGCCTAACTACCCACTTTCAGCTGTTAAAGAGGCACTGCACACGAACCTCTTCAACGAGGAAGATCATGCTGTATTCAAAATGATACTTCACGAACGGGGCTTTTATGATCCAGTCAAGGACACCTGGACTGACAGACACATTCACTCCGAAGACCACAGAAATCAATAGGAATACATCGTTCACGATGCGTATAGTTGTCTGTATTTAGAAGCTACCATGTAGTTATTTCGACTTCCATACTCCTCGACTTGACTTCTGAGGCATAGCAGTTATCCCTCCATTATTGCTCTAGCACTGATAATAAATGAGGGGGTTCTTGCACACAGTAACATTGATGCACTCGGGCTTGGAACCGGGTGCAATGTTGTTGCAGGCGGCAGCCGTAAAGACCTTATTTGCCTGCGCGGACTGGTCGTCTGCGGTAAAGCACTAGATAAAGATATTTCTGTCAGTCTCCAAGTCCAGATCGACAACAGGAATGTAAATAACATAAAAGGTTATGGAAGAATCAGAGCTTATATGCCTAATAGGGGATTATAAAACGGTATGATAATGGGCCGACTTACGTATTTGTTATCTTGAGTGCTAATGCCGCGATTGAGAAGGCATAAGTTACGCTGGACGTACTGGCCAGAAGAGGTTTTGCAACCACATGCTGGAACGGTGGTTTTGCCATCGCTATTCAAGATTGTTAGCTATCCTTCGCTTGTCGAAGTAAAGGTGAACAGCCCAGAGGTAAATGGAAGACCTACGCGGCAGGGGCAGCCAGGGCGACGGGTAAAAGAGCGAGGAGAGCGACAGTAAACTGCATTTTGACGAAGATGCAAATGGTTATGTACTTTGTGTATTGAGAAAGAAAGATAACAATGGAGGTGGAATACTAATCTGTTCTCGTGGTTGGGAGCTACATTATATCTGTTTTCAAAGCCTTAGACCCAGTATATATCTGGAGATATATTCATGTATATAGTACGAGACGGGTAGGGAGTATTCCATACCGTGCCGCATGCATGCAACCCTCCTCCTCCATATCAAGCGTTCGGGAGCTTCTCGGCCGACGGGTGTTTTACCTTGCTCGGCTCCGGCCTGCCTAAAAAGGTTGGGTATCCGGATTTCCAAGGACGGACGAACCTTGTTTTGGAAGATTGATCCACCTCTATCCCCCGCAATCATAAGTTAGTTAGTCGAGTAAAAAATATATGTCAGGCAGCAAGGTTCTGACTGCATGAATAAGCATGATAAATCACTATAAATCAAATAATGCATCGTGTGAGGTTACAATAGCTGGTCTATCGTGGTAGTTAAACCTTGTGTCTATAGCTTTTGTAAGCGCGCCATTGAACTGCCTTCTGATCGTCACGTTTTTCTCTACATTGATAAACTCCCTTGTGTTTTCGATCTAGCGTTTATGTGAAGGCAAGCACTTCTGTGTCGGTGCCATAATTCACATCAAACCATTGTCTGTAGATTTCAAGGATCCATCTAATATTGTTGCCAATAAATATTAGATGAGTTTAAGAATTTGACCCGGTTAAGTTTCCAGCCCGGCCAAGGATGGGTTACCGGCAAAAGCATACGACAAATCGCAAGTTATGAACATGGGGCAGAATAAATTATCCAAGATCATTCCCATCCACCCAAAGCCATCAAGCACGGGAGCCACACGAATCCCAGAGCTTTTTGCTCTCTCGGGTGTATATCTCGATGTACGGCGTTGCACTGGATAGAATGAGCCTACCACCAGTGTTCTTCCTATCCGCAACAGGTTTCCATGAAACTCTTCCCTTATTTGTGATCGTGTACAGTAAGCCCTCGTCATTGAATCGTAGGTACCCGCCGATGTCCCGGAGATAACATGTCTGGCCCTTCCAGAGAAACTTGTCTTCTGTGTCAAGCACGGCAAAGTTGCCATCAACTCGGTAGACAAACTTGACACCGTTTGAGAATTTGAGAAATGGCTTGTTGTCGCGGGGAACGACTTCGAGGCGACCGCAGTTGTAGGTGCACGATTGACCTGGAGAATTTAAGTTACTGGGGCTGCTTATCTGGGAGATTAGGTTGTCATACGTGATGTGCTTACGCCGACACTGAAGGTGATATTATTGTTTGGCTCCATGATTCGTGGAACCTCCTTGATGACCTCCACCTCCACCTCCTTGGTGATCTCTCGAGTAAAGTTAGCGAGCTGTGGCTGGTCTGTCAGTAGGCACCCCTCGGGACCAATCGAAACTGCAGCGCGAATATCAGGGCTTTTCGAAAACTTGTAGAACACAACACCTGTCATATCCGGTTCGCCCCACCATCCGTCATCTATAAACCCTTTGTTAAAGGAGACCTTGGGCCAAGTCACCCGGCCTCTATATTCAGTACAACCTACAAGCTTCTTAAGCTCTTCAGCGCGGCTGTAAAGCCTACCTCCGTAAATAGCCGTGATTATTGACCAGCTATGGTTGTGATTTGGGTACAAGTCGACCTTGGGATAGTCAGATTTATAAGTGACGTTGATCGATTCGCTTAACCGTTCATCGTGGCTAACAGAACAAACTCGCATGGGCCCGCCGTCATACTTGTAGATGAATGAGAGGTTCTTGGTTGACCTTGGAACAAAGTCTCCATAGCAGTCCTTGTCTAGGTCGCTGATCTGGTTGACAGGGATGGTCAACTTAGCGCCCTTGACCAGTTGTTGAAGTGTAGAGGTCACGTCATGGATTCCACAGACAGCAGCGAGGATCTTGAGTTTCTTGCCTTTGTTGTCAGTTGGGAGGGATGCTTTGTTGATAGTAACAGATTCAGCTTTCACAGGTAAAAGCTCTGCCCAAACTTCAGGTGCAATGAGAGAGCTTAGGCGTGTCATCAGGTCAGGAGATGCGTTGAATCTGTTTAGCATGACAAGGGGCCTTCCGATGGACCTGGTAGACTCGCCATCGCATGTTTTAGGAGTATAGATCTCTTGGAAGTCTGCCGTTGAGTCTCCAGAGGAATAGTCAGTCATAGAATGCAACTCCTCCTCCCTTCTGTCTGTCTGATGCAGGTCCGGATTGATGGCCTCATTAACGATGCTGCGTACGAGCTCGTCATTAGGAGTGTAGTTCAAAGCATCCACATCAGAAAGAAGAGTTGGCTCCTTCGCCAGTAAGTTGACCTGGCGAACAACTGTCAGCTAGTAGGAATTATAGGGAAGGGTTATGCTGACAAGAGCAACAATTTTGTTCATCTCATTATGAAGTGCGGTACGGACAGCCAAAAGGGTATTAAGCTGAACTGGAATAGCCTTCGGCTTGTCGACCTGACCTGCGAAAACATACATTAATTCGACTCTTAGCGGTTAAACAGATCCGAAACTCACTATAGTGATCTCGGTGAGATATGATGTCTTAAACCTTCTTGAGAAGCCGCTTGTACTCCATGAATTTGTCAAAGAGCTCCGTGGTAATTGAGGAATGACTTTCGTATTCGAGGGGCTGGAGGCAGTGGCCAATTGCCCACTCATTAAAACTGCGATTTGCCTTGTACTTGGTAAGGACAACCCTGCCAAATCATCAATTATTGTTCATGAACCTCAACCATTGGTTGCCTTACCAACTGATACTCGGGGTTATGGGAAGATTGGAATGGAATGAGGATGCAGCTTTGTGCACTGAAGCCAGGTCCCAGTTTGCTTTGTCGCCCTTGCAGTATTGCATGTTACGAGCGCCAACCTAAGTAGCAGAGACAGTAATCTCAACATCTTTGAGCCAAGAGAAACTGTCACGAAGCCAGTCCAAATCTTCAAAAAATCCATCAGATTCGCACTTTGCCTTATCGTGTCTTTTATACTGCGCTTATTAGCTTGGATCGTCAGTGTTTGACTTCCTCTTACCATTGGATTGTGGTTTTTCTGTCACTTGGATCAAGACAACGAAAGGAAATGACGCTGGTGAACATGCCTCCTTTGATGAACCCTGTGGCAATGAGCAAGCATCCTGTATTCACTGTTCAGCCAGGACATACCAGGGATGTAGCAATCGCCGAAAGCTTCGTTGAACTTCTGGGAGCCAATCTGGCTGCCATTGATCCCTTTGAAGGGTGCATAATTCAAATTAGCAAAATGGGCAAAATATTGGACAGAGACCATCAAGCTGATATCAGCATCTGCAATATGATTCTCGTCAATTGCGCCGGCGTGGCCGGACACTTGAATGTTCCCATTCATGATAGCGGCACCATGCGAAAGACTTATGGTGTCAGTGGTATCTGACAACCGCTCGACGAACCTGGACGAATAAGTGAGTTTTTGTATCCATGACCCAGAATTGTCCATCTCAGTGGTCTCAAGGGCATTTTCAATGCACGTCTTCTGGGTGTACGAGTTGAAACCCATGCCAAGACGCATGGTCCCGTTGTAGGGTGCAAGTTGAGACATAGTGACAACTGACGTTTGCTCGCGTGTAGAAAAGCTTTAGATTGAGTATAGCAATGAGAGATGGAAGATGAGTGAAGAAATACTGGATTAAATTGCTTGGAGATAAGCACTGGGCACGAACCCCGCAGTCGGTCCATTTCAAAATATTCTGGTGGGCCTCCTCCAGTTTCTTACGATGCATGGCTTTCTTAGAGACCATTCATTTGATGTTGATTCGGGAAATCCCAGACTCCGAAGCTCCTGGTAGCCTGAGAGGCTTGGGAGCCATTCTTGAGGTTGGTAGCATTTCAATTGCGGAGGCGAAGTGTAAAAACAGGGATGAAGGTAAACATCAGCGCCTCGCTGGTAGTTCATTGACTTTCATTGAAAGAGCCCCTAATAAATTCATTCTTGGTCCTAGTGGATAGTTTTGATACGCTCGATCTATAATATTTAGTCTAGCAATACGGGAGGTTTCTTCTATATGTTCTACGAAACACGCCAGATAGGACCCGGGCAGTGAACCATTGCAATCTCAATGGTATGACACTGTTTTGAGGATGGTTCAGCCTCAAGCCTCAATGACTTCATGACTATAGTCAATATGACTCCACACTAATGACCGGGTAATTGATATTGCTGGCCCATCGATTCGCCTACCCTACCATCGATGAGATCACGATGGTGATGTCATCACTCATATGCTGACGACCTCTATAAATTATCTAACAGCGTCTGATGCGCTCATCAGTATCTTTCCAGAAATAACCATACAATCAATACTTTCGGCCAATTACATAACAAACACCAATATGTCTGACAAGCCCACCACCAACCTCACTGGCACTATGCCCAAGGCCATGGACGAGCAAGGCACAGTCGGCAAACAATTCACAAGTAATGTCTCCGTCTCCGCGCCAGATTATTATACTGACTTTTGATAGCGGAGGGAGCTATTGGAGGCACTGCTCAAAAGGTCGGCGGTCCTTTTGATAAGGATGGAATGATTGGAAAGCAATTCACTACTGAGGGAAGCATTGGCGGAACTGTCCAGGATAAGATGGGCGGAGAGAAGAAGGCCTAATTGGATAACGAGCGAATGTATAGTCTATCTCCTGGTAATGCTGAATAACTATTCTTACTTTTCCCTCGAATTGTATATCGCTTTCAATCTCGTAACATTTCATGTTATCCGACTGTTACGCGCTTTGAAATGCTCCCTGGTCTTGGTCATCATTCTGACGTCGATATTAGCGCCAAGAAACAGCGCCGCTTTCCATGATGCGCAGTAAGGACCAATTCCTCCGCAATTCGCTGCAAGGTCGTGTCTCATACACATGCGATGGGAATGCAATGGAAATAATGACGATTTTGTGATGTGAATGATGCTGCTGTCTATCGCTCTGGCACGCATTTATTGGTGAGATTTCTTGCTACGATGGACCCAATGACTTTGAGGACTCCTTAATTGTAAATCCTTATCCCTCTATTCGTCCGTTGTGCATGTTGCATTGCTCATTGTCCCGTCTCGATTTCTCACTTCCATGATATAGACTTACTCACAAGCGCATTTCGTGAATTCTGCACCCGTTACTCTTCTGACCCATAGACCCTAGTATGCTCTTCTATCTATCCTCAGCATCCTTTCGAGTATCTCGCATCTCACGTCGCTGTACTGTCCAATTATCCTTCAAAGCCTACCAATCAACCATGGCCTCTTCCAAATCACAGCAGTTCTTCCATACCTCCGGCGCGACAGACCCAGTCTGGGTGCATCAAGATCCCGTGTCAAAGAGGCCCTCCTTTGGAAAGCTCACTTCAGACATTGAGACGGATGTTTGCGTCATCGGTGCCGGCATTGGAGGTATATCAACCGCTTATGAGCTCGTGACCCGCGGTCGCGAAGTCATCCTTCTTGAAGCACGTCAAGTCCTTTCTGGAGAGACTGGTCGTACCAGCGGTCACTTGACTAATGACCTTGATGATGGTTACACTGAGATTGCGAAGAAGCACGGCGAAGATAACGCCAGACTTGCAGCTGAAAGTCACGCATGGGGTAGAGACCATGTCGGAGAAGTGTCCCAGATGCTCGGTATTGAGTGCGAATATCGTAAACTGCCCGCTTATGAAGTCTCGCAATACTCCACCAAGGATGCAAAGGAACACGAGGACGAGCTGAATGACCTTCGCAAGGAGGAGGCAGCGCAAAGAAAGTTTGGCATTGATGCCACGTTCGATGTAAGTTGTTTGCCTGCCATTATTATGACTCGCTAACAATACCTAGGAATCACTAGCTGTTCGTGGCTGGGACGGAGCTATTGATCAAAGAGGTGGTCTCATCGTCAAGAACCAAGCAACATTTCATCCAACAAAGTATCTCAACGGCGTTCTCAAATGGCTCAAATCCCAGCCCAACTTTCGCTGCTTTGACGAGACACGCGTCATGTCCGTTGAGGAAAAGGGCATCGAAATTCTCGGCATCGGTAACAAATCCGTTGAGGTCAAGACAACGGATGGAAACACCGTCAAGTGTAACAATGCCGTCGAAGCAACATGCGTTCCTCTCCAGAAGCTCAGTGTCATTGCGCAAATGGAGTTTATGCGATCATATTGCATTGCAGCGCGTGTCCCAAAGGGTGTGATTGAGGATTGTCTTTTGTATGACCAGGCGGAGGAGTATAAGTACATCCGCCTAACTGCGTGCGATGATGAGCATGACTATCTTATCGTTGGAGGCTGTGATCACAAGGTCGGTCAGGAAGATACGACTACTGAATTCAAAGAGCTAGAGAATTGGACACGTGAGCGCTTTTCACAGGTTGGATCTGTTGATTATCGCTGGAGTGGACAGATCTTTGAACCGGTGGATTTCTTGCAGTTCATTGGTAAGAACCAAGGTAATGATCACATCTATATCATCACTGGTGATTCAGGCGATGGCCTCACGCATGGAGTTTTGGCTGGACGATTGATCGCGGATGAAATTGATGGTATCAAAAACCCGTGGGCGGATATTTACTCCCCCAAGCGGGTGGCTTCAATCGTCAAATCACTTCCCAGCATGGTCGCACACGATGTTCAGATCAATATGCAGTACAAGCGATTCCTTCAATCCGACATCACCGACATTGAAGACCTTGGACGTGGTATGGGCGGTGTATTGAACAAGGCAAGTCCATTTATAAATGATCAACCATTGCGCATAGCTAACCTATACCAGGCCGGATCAAAGCCCATCGCGGTATACAAAGACGAACAAGGAAACGTTAAGCAGTACAGCGCTTTATGCCCGCACATGAAAGGCGTTGTATGCTGGAACACGACTGAGAAGAGTTTTGACTGTCCTGTTCACGGAAGTCGATTCTCTCGAGAGGGTATTTGTGTCATGGGTCCAGCAAAGGGAAATTTGCAACCGGTCGATGAGGCTGGAAAGGCTGATCAAGAGACGATCTCCGGTAGTTAAAAACAACATTAAACTAAGCGTAGGAATTCAATTCTTTTTATCGTCCGAACTCCTGCAGTCTTATCCGCGTATAAATAAACGTGGGTCTGTGATAGGTCCTCAAATACAGGCTGCACTATACGCGTACACAAAACAGCCAAAGTTACAGCGACACGCGTTCACCACCAATGAAATGGCTCATTGCACGATTAGTCCAATGAACTCCGTATTTCGTATCATAGCCGGAACCCTTACCTCACGTCAGACCAAAACCCCGAGGATTCCGAGTCTTAGGGTGACAGAAAGACACAGTCACATTTAGCCGGAAGCTCACGTCATCTTTTCTTACACTTCATGCGGGGTAAAAACAGCTGATGACGCCAACATTCGTCGCGGATTGGTTCCCGACTGGTCCGTTTCATGCGTCATCAAGTCGACGTCTGATATAAAGTCCCAGCATCATTGTCCGTTTTTGTCGCCCAAGTTTTATTGGGAGTGGCTGGATCCTGAACCTTTTACTTTGAGTCTATCGCGATGAGATCTGTTCTGGCTCTTACGTTGGCTACGGCCACTTCGGCCTTTGTCATTCCTGACTTTGATACGTTCAAGACCTTCAAGGATGATCTGAAGCAATCCCTCGAGGATATCCCAGTGCGTATCCAAGAGTCGTTCGACGAAGCTGCTGAGCAGCTCTCCGAGGAGATTTCTGCTGCTATTCACCACAAGCTTCAGGATGAAGAGGTTTTCTTTCCTGAGGTTGACGTGGACAATGAGGAGGATGTGAATATCTTTGGCCGAACAGGCGGTGACTTTACCGACCATACAACCTACGATCTCATCGCCAAGAGCAACCACACCAAGAAGTTCTTCAAGATTGTCCAGAAGCACGAGAAGTTCGCCAAGTTACTCAACAGCACTGATTCTAAGACCAACTACACGCTTTTCGTCCCGACGGACGAGGCGTTTGAGCATATTCCTGATCATCACAAGGATAAGGAGCCCAGCGATGAATTCGTTGAGGCTGTTCTTAACTATCATCTCGGTATTGGCGAGTATCCTGCCTCAAGGATTCTCTTCACGCATACTATTCCTACTGTTCTGAAGGAGAAGATGCTTGGTGATAAGCCTCAGCGTCTTCGTACTAGCGTTGGATTCTCTGGAGTGAGGGTTAACTTGTACAGCAAGGTCATTGCAGTTAACTTCGTAAGTACCTCACACCAAATTATTGGTACCGAGCTGACTGTTGTTAGAAAACCAAGAACGGCATCATCCACGCCGTCAACAGAATCCTCGTCCCTCCTACCTACATCGGCAAAGAAATCAGCCTTTTCCCCGCCCAATTCTCAACTCTCCTCCTTGCCTTCGACAAGACCGATTTCGTAAAGTACATCCACAACATTCCCATGGTTGGCAGCACCGTCTTCGCTCCCTCCAACGACGCCTGGGCGAAGCTTGGACCCCGCGCAAACGCCTTCCTCTTCAACACCGAGACCGGAAAGAAATACCTCAAGGCACTCCTCAAGTACCAAATCGTTCCCAACGTGACGCTATACAGTGATGAGATTTACTACAGCGATGAGAAGATGTCGAAGAAAGCGAACCTCTTTGGCCATGGAGATAACTTCCACGTTGAGCTTCCTACGCTTCTTGAGAGGAGTGTTGGTGTTGATATTCATACTTTCAAGGCTTGGACTAGCATTGTTTTGAATGGGGCCGTTCCTATTGGCTTCAGTGATGCTGTTGGCAAGAATGGTGTTATTCAGGTTCCCAAGACCATTCCTATTCCCCCCCACCGAAAGGGTGAGCATCCTTCTGAGTTGGATGGTGAGATTAGTGTTGAGGAGCTCAAGGAGAGATTGGAGGAGTATGTTGAGCATGAGGAGGATGATGAGTACCAGGACGGCGAGTTGTAAGGGCTCGAATACTGGCAGACTTCTTACAGAATACGATGCTTCAAAGCGTCAGAACCAACCGAAATTGTAGGATAAACGGATGGTAAAGGAAGAAATTCGTTAGACAGCAACTACAGTCTTTACCCAGTCAGTATTGTTAGAAAGAATACGTAGTTACTCAAGTCATTCATGTTAGAACAAATACAAGGTTAGCCAGCAGAGAATCCGCTCATCAATGTCTCTGTGTCATCTGCAGTGGAAACCGAACTACTTCAGGCCAAGCCTGGTATTTACTTTCATTAGTTTTAGACATATCACTCAAGGGAGGGATCAAGGTTCGACAGCGGACCATTCTATTTATACTCTATCTATCTAGTCAAGTCTGTCCAATCGCAATTTTGCTGAGGCGTGTCTCTAGTCGACTGCGCTCTCAGGTCTGTAAGCTCAGAACTCAGAGCTGTTTATCCAGAGGCTCAAAAGATCACCTCGGTCTTCAGGCAAACAGTGTCATGAGTTGGCTCAAGCAATACCCAAACTCCAAAATCAGGGCATAAGAAAGGGATGAAGTAACCCTTGTTATCTTGAGGGGAAGCCATCATGCTGTGACTTCAGGGGGTCCAGCTGTGAGGGTCAGCAGTCTGAATGAGGTACTGGACCATGCCGGAATTCTCGGCCTTGCCGAGAGTCTCAATCTTGAGACCGACTTCATCAGTGAGCTTATGGATTTCACCCTCGGAACGCTTCCAAGACTTGAACATCTTGTAGGTCGTACCAGCAGGGATCAAGATGTTGAACTTTTCGCAGACCATACCGTGGTTAGCTGTAACCGCGAAGTAATGCATCGCTTGGTTAAGCTTGCTCTCGACTGTCCACGCAGTCTTAGGGTTGATGTTTCGGATACCTGCGTAGTCTTGAAGGCCCTGGAGATAGGTAGTGAAAAACTCGTCGTATTCGCGAGTGTTGTAAGCCGCGTGGGTTGCGCTGATGGAGGAAGCGGTTGGTCCGTCTTGTCCGACGATGAGACGATCAGGGTGCTGGAGATGTCCCTTGAACTCAGCGCATCTGTCCTTAGCCATGGCGTCGGGAGCATTATAAAAAATGCTTCCCAGTGAGAGGAAGAGGCGAGCCATGGGACGGGTCTGCTTGAAGTAAACATCACCCTGTTCAAAAGAGCCCCAAAGACCAATGCACATGACTTTCGGGAAGGTGGACTTAGCCTTGGCAATGTGCTCAACGAGGGAGTCGTAGTTCAGGTCAAGAGCAACGTATGTGCATTCCTTGCGTTGCTTAATGAAGGCTCGAACATATGGTTCGAACTTCTTCGAATTAGCGGCACCCAAGTCGATAATGTGGGTTCCCCAAGTGAGTTCGGCGACCACCTTTTCAGCGGTGTTGTTGATGATAGTCATCTCATCGGATGTCTGGTAAGATTGATTAGCCACCGCATTCCACTCTTTCATGCCAGTGGTATAAGCGATTTCCTTGGGGAAATCACCCTGGCCCTTGAAGGCCTTGGGAAGTTGTTGATCAACGAAAGTCTTGCCGATCTGACTTCCGCCAATATCAATGATCTCGCGATCAGTCTTGTAGACGGTGAAGGATTCAAGGGTAGACATCTTTGCGGTCGTAGGAAAGATGGTTGGTTATAGTGAGAGGTTGAGCGTAAAGTAGAGTTTAGTTGAGGTTGGGTTGACTGTATTGTTGAGGGGAATTGTGAGTAGAAGGAAGAAGGAAAGAGCCAGGAAGGGATGGGAGAGCTCTTTTGTGCCCAAAATCTGGGGGGATTGAAGTTCGCAGTTGCAACCATCGTGGTAGCAGGGACAGCCATTTCCCGCAGTTCAGGAGGTTGTTCGACAAGTTGCGACTGCGAACAAGCGATGGGATTAGCTGTTCATCTACTGTCACTGGCAGATGAAAGCGAATCATTGTGCGCCCCATAGAATAGGTCGAACGGTGCGAGGTAACAAGAGAATAACGTCATGTTCCTTGATCGGAAGTCCTTGATCTCCTCTCCTATGCTCTCTGGACTAACTGCCAGCTGGTTGGACTCGATGAACATTCTCTAATTTCGCCTGGAGGAGGGTCAAATTCCATGGCTAATGTTCGTAATCAACACTCTAGGCCTCTACAAATTGAAATTCATCGAGCCACTTGTAACTCCCCGATCCAGCCTAGACACCTTATGTGATCGGACCCCAGCCAAACAAATACTACAAACTACCCCTGCCCATAGACCATAGTATGACACTATTAGAGAAGATAAACCATCGCAGCCACCGAAAAGACGAGCTCAAACACATTACCTCCAACCCTACCTGCCGCATTGTCCTTCTTCTTGTCACTATTACTTCCACTTCCACTTCCATTGCCCCCACTACCGCCATTACCACTTCCACTACTAGAGTCCTTTTTCTCCCAATCCGTTTTATTCCACTCCGCAAAGCTCAACTGCGGCTCCAACCTCAGCACAAGATTAAAATCCTTATCACTCGCCTTCCTACTACTCGTAGTTCCATTCCAACAATGCCTCTCAAAACACTGCTCACACTGCTTCGGCAAATCAATATCCATACGTCTCAAACTTCCCTTAATAGCTGCACAAGCAAGACAAGCAGGCCAGTTCTCATCAACACTGCCATTACCGTAAGTCGCTATATGGAAAGCGTTTTCGTAGGCAATGTCGACTTGGTTGTTAGTGAATTGACTTAGTTGGTAGGAGTAGTTTGTGTAGCCTGTCCAGGGGGCGTTGGGGAGGTAGAGAAGAAGGGGAGTGTCTAAGCTGGCGTTGCAGCCGAAGAAGGTTGGTTGGAAGGAGAGATTTTGGGCGACGAAGGTGTTTACGTCGGGGATTTTGGGGAAAGGGATGTTTCCTTCCGATGCGGTGAGAGCGGTGTCTATGATGTTAGTCTGACTCAAGGCATGGAATGGGGAGACGTACTAATTAGGTTTGTTCCGTTAACCCAGTAGTTCGCAGCATCTGATGATGCCTTGTATACAATGATCAAGTCAAGCTTGCGGTCAGGAATGATCAATGGACGGAGAGGATTACTCTCAAGTGTAAGACTACCATCCGCCTAAAGAAGTTAGCAAAATCCTATCATCAGCTCGCAAACTTACAAGAAGAAGTTCCGAAACGCCCTTCATATCCTCGTTGTAATCCTCAAACGGATTCGGATAAGTCGCCCACATTGACTCATTGAACGTCAAGTCAAAGTACATCGCCGTCTCATTGACAAGTTGAACCAACTCATTCTGCTCCTGATCCTTCGGAATTGGAATATCGTTGATATCCGGGTTGACCTTCTGTCTCTTCTCAAGTCCTCTCTTAGCAAACACAGGAATGCCATAAAACAAGTCGATAAACCACGCAGTAAAAGCGTTGGCAGTGGTTCCTTGCATGAGAGTGACTTTGTCAAAACCCTCAACGCATTCGCTCTTGTTCTGAGGCTTTCCGTTGGACATAGAAGTACCGAGATATTTGGTGTTGATAAACGCCTGTACGCGACCCCCAACCCAACTTCCAAACTCAAAAGGCGTAACTTCATAAGCCGTGAGGTTAAACCTCTTCGACTTCTCAAAGCCAGGATACATCAACTTTCCGATCTCGGGAGACTTACCTGGCACAACTTCCGCAAAGCATACAATCGGCATAGGAGCATTGCCAAGACCGAATGCATTGCTCTTATCGGCGAAGTCAGACCAGTTGCTGTATGTCATTCCCTCGGGCAACCACGTTCCCCAGAACTGACCAAAGGTATCGGTCACGGAAACAGGGAAGCCAGCTTCGTCTTTGGTACCCATATTTTCGAAGATATCGGTAAGAAAGGCAGTGAAGTTTTGGTCTGGGCCTTGGGTGTAGTCATTTGTGTACTTAGCCGTCTTTTGGACCTCAGCTGCGGTACTGAAGTTATTCGTGGCGCTGCATATGTTAATTGAAGTTAAGGATCATGGGGTTGGTCGACTTACAGAAGGGAAACGGTGACGGCACCGCCACCGGACAAACCAGTGATGTAAGACATGATCTGCGCCATGCCACCAGTTCGAGCAGATTTACCCTGCTCAGAGCGCGCATCGAACGCTTCCCAGACACCTAGTCCTCCAAGGCCAGACTGTGTACCACCACCTGAGACAGACAACCCAACGATAGGAACATCATCGCTCTTAAGCTTCTTAATGTACTCTGATACGTCAAAATCGGAGATCTTAGCAAGCTTAAGATAATCTTCGAGATTTGGAATTATTTGCTTGGCACGTGTCTCTCTCCATGATGATTCAGCATCAGGTAGGCCTTGACATTGTTAGTAGGTAGTAGGGCATGGAGGGTTGGGTTGGGGGATGTACATCTGCTTTGCGGATCTTTAGATCAGAGGGACAGGAAGTGTAGACTGGTGCGTATGGATCAGATCCACCTTGGGCAAATGTGAAGCTGAAGAGCCCAGCGACGAGTAACAGCCGGGAATGCATATTGAGAAGCTTCAGTGCAAAACTAGAAGGCAAACAATTGAGAAATTTTGACGATCACGGATGGCACAATTCCAGCGGCAGTCTACGTCTTAATATCCCAGCACCCATGGAATTTCCCATGTGAATTCATGCCGAAGAACCGACTCTCCCTTGGCTCAACGCCACGATAATCCCACCTAGCCGTAAGCATTTCTAGCAGAAAAATCTTCTCCTCGATTTGCCATCAGCCCCAGATCCGATTTGCTTCGGCCAACATTCCTCTAGCTAGACTTCATAGCTCAATTCACTGCTGGGCTGGTACTGGACAGTAAAGATCTCCAACGTCTCGCATTCGCAGACGGCGCCCACTAACTAGACATGTCGATTACCCCAGATTTAAGATGTTTGGTTGGCTGGCTTGTGCCATTGAGTTTGTGGTGAAAGTTTCCATGACGCTAGCTAAGGAGGCAAGCAAGGCTAGCTGAGCTTTAGATCTAACATTTTAGATAGCAAAAGGATAACTTTTGTCTATTCCTTCTATGGTAATTGATTCTAAACTCGCATCGTATTCTATCATTCTAACAAGCTTTTTCCCCCACCTTGTTCTATTTTCCAAGGTAGCCTTCATTCCCACATTTTGCAGCCATGTCTATCTATCATTTCATTGACTTACGCCTCGATCCCCTCTGTGGTCTATACCCGACGCCTTATTGTTTCCAGTTCTTGCTAAACCTTGCAATCAACACGATGAAAACACCGGCAAGAACGGAGGCAGATGTTACTGGACCAGTCAGTGAAACGCCAAGGTACACGTGGATGGATTGACTTACGAACGGTGAAACCCCATCCTACGCCAATCTTATCAATCATTGGGACGACACCGCCAACACTCATTGCCCCAAAGCTATACTGAACAACATACTTTCCTGTGATAACCGCTGTTCTATGCGCAGGTCGAACCTCTGTAACACTATTAGTCAAATCCTTTCCTAAAAGTGTTCACGTACCAGCAGCGTAGGTATTCAACCCACTAAACGAAGCCATGAGTCCAAAACCCTGGACAAAAGCGCTTATAACAGGTAACGCCATACCCCCAAGCTTTTCCTGAACACTCCATCCATAAAGAAGTGTTCCAAGGGGTAGAATGATAAGAACACTAGGTAAACTACTGTTCAATCGATCCTCTGGAATTCTTTGTCCGTTTCGCTTTCGCATGTATCTCTTGACAACTACGTCAGAGATCTTACCTCCAACTGTACTGCCCGTGAGAAAACCTGCGCCTGGTGCGAGATAGAATAAACCGCTAGATAAGGGAGATGTGAGGTCGAAGCGAGGGTTTATGACGCGGCGGACGGAACTGAGGAGGCCGTATTGGTTGAAGCCCAAGAGACCGCAAGCAATGTTCTATTCATGTTAATATAACATCTCATTGTATAGATAATGGCACCTACTGCGAGAATAACCTTTGGATACACGAATTGGCAAAACACGTGTATAGGGTTAAACGTCTGAAGAATCTCCTTGCCCGTTCGAGGTTTTGTCGCTTCTGCCAACTTGGGATTCTCAATCTCACTTGCTCTGGGGATGAAAAAGTAAGAAAGCGTCAATCCAAAAAGACACATTCCCGCTTCAACCGCGTAAATAATTCTCCAGCCTGCAAAGGTCGCAATGATACTGCCCAGAAGCGGTGCTGCATCGTTTAGTAAACAGACAAAGTAAAGTCCGGGACGCTCACCGATTGAGTTGAAAGAAACACAACTCCCTAGAAAAAAGCCAACGGCCGTTCCACGAGATGTCTAATAATTAGTTCCAATTCAATATGAAAGTGTAATTTACTCACAGGGTCAAAGATATCAGCCAGGATAGTCTGACCCGCCACCAAAAAGAACGGCCCCGTATTCCCCCCCAAAATCCACAACGCCGCAAAACCCGCTAAATTATTCACCGTAGCACATCCAACCGCACAAAGGCACAGAACGCCATTCGCAGCAAGATACGCAGTTCTTCTTCCAATAACAGTACTAACAGGTAACCAAATCAGCCCCGACAACGCCTGCGCTACGAAAACCCCAGCGTTGATACTGTTGATTGTAGTAAGCGGTACATTTAGGTCGGACGCTACTTCGATGGTGGCGGGCATTATGGCGGTGCTCCAGAATGTCATCGGGAGGGGCATCCAGCATACGACGAAGAGAATAACCCATTTTCGCCAGGAGGGGATTTCTGCAACGTTGTCGTCTATTGCACCCACTGGGGGTAGTGGTTGTGATTCAGAAGCCGCTAGGCCTTGTTTTGGACTGGTCATGATGAATTGAACGAATGGATTACAACCAAATGAGGAAATTAGTCACGAGGTTTAAGTTTAACTCGTGGGTATTAATGCCAAAAGAAACAAACGAATGCCCATTGAATGCAGTACAATTGTTATATGCAACGAATATTTACAGTCCAAAGTTACAATCGATCATCTTGCATTTAAAAAGCAGATCTCTCACTACTTGGCATGACTCTCTAGCGGTGTCGGGCCTATAAGTCAAGGATCATTCGGTTTTTTCTACGTCTCCCACCGAAAAACGGAATTCTCAGCCGAGGTTATTACGGAATGGTACCATCACCTCCCATAACGAGTAAGCTCGCCCGCTGACTCAGCACGGTGAAAATAACTTTTCTCGCCGATGTGTCGGCGTCATGCAACCGTTTTCCATTATTCTTTTTGAAACAGTCACACGACCACGAATTACACAGGCGGTTTCGGCTATCCAATCGGGGCGAAACGGGTCATTTTATGGATAAGAGTCCGCTGTAGGTCTGTTGGTTTTGGGAGATCAGGTTGTTAAAATGTCGGAGATCGAGTCGGACAAAGATGATGTCGGCTCATCGACTATTACGCCTTTGAGTTCGGGAAAACGACAGCGCAAGACAAAGTCTACAGCGTGAGACTCCAGTTTTTATGGGTTTTTGGGTTTGACTAATTGTTGTAGATGTCGGAGATGCCATGCGAGAAAAGTTAAATGTTCTGGGGGACAGCCCTGCGAGAACTGTCGTCAGGCGAGTAAAGGCGCTGAGTGTTCGTATCCTCGTAAGAACAGACTGGTCAAAGTCAGCCAACAGTATGTCTCCTTTCAAATCTCCAACATTATTTTATTAATTGATATAGGTATATCGATGATCTTGTCGCTGAGAACCAACGTCTCCGAAATCAAGATGAGGCAAAACGGCCTGAACCCAACATCCCCGACGTTCCAATCACAACCAGCCAAACCGAGACATCATCTTCACTACAGAGTACACTACTCGAAGAAAGACCATGGTTCTTTGACATGAACGTTCTTCACACCCCTGTCCTAATCGGCGAAGCTTCAGATGCTGCATTCGCCACTCGTTTTCGCCAAGCCATCTCTGAACCTGGTCATAGTCACATCCCCAGAGTGAACTACGCTCCCGATGAAAGACTTCTAGCTCTTTCAGACGAAGACTGTGCTTGGCCTATTCCTTCAAGGGCACGACTTCTCGTCAATGTTGCGTTGAAGTATGTTAGTAGGAATTACTACATCGTTCGCAAAAGCCAGATTTTGGAGGGCTTGGAGCAAACTATTGTGAACCCTCACTCGACTGATTCGCTGCTCAAGAGTAAACTATGGGTTTTGTTTGCTATTGGAGAGATGTACTCTACACGTACTGCTGCCAAGGATAGAAACTTTCCTGGTATGGCGTATTTTGCTCGAGCTACGCGTATTCTCCGAATTATCAGTGAACGACCACGTATTGACGCCATCGAAATTCGTCTTCTTCTCGTAAGTACACTACTCATACAACAAACCAAGCTAATCATCTAGTCCTTCTACTCCCTCGCTCTCAATCGTCGCTACACAGCCTACGCCCTCGCCGGCTCATCAGTCCGTCTCTCCGTAGTAATGGGCCTCCATCTCAACGTCCCCGAATCCCAACTACGCGACGCCGGCGCACGAGAACACAGAAATCGCGTATGGTGGACCGCATACAGTTTCGACCGCATGTGGGCTTCTCGTCTCGGTCATCCAGTTGCCATTCAAGACGATGATATAGAAGTAGACTTTCCAACGGATATCCCGTCAGATGACTTTCCTGACTCGTCGTATACTATTGCTTCAATACGACTTGCGAGATTATCTGCTAGGGTTATTAATTCGATTTACACGAGGAAACCGCAGCAGAAGACGTTGTCGCAGAGGGTGCAGGAGGCATTGAGGGATTTGAGGGCTTTTGTGGAGGAGTTACCGGCGCATCTGCATATTGAACCTACTGATGCTCCTGAACCAAGTCCAAAGCCTCTATCACTACACTTGTACTTCAACCAGGTCGCCATTACCGCTACCCGTCCCATTCTTCTCCACGTCCTCAGAACCCACGTCGCAGCATGGGATACCCAACCTCGCACTGAACCCCAAATCCCCGTCTCAGCAATGACCCTCTCCGAAGCCTGCGTCCGCTGCGCCCGGCACTCCTGCCGGCTCCTAATTGACTGCTGGATCGACGGTTCCTTCGCAACCTTCGACTACTTCTACACACAATACCTCTTCTCCTCCGCCACCGTCCTCGCCATATCAAGTCTAATCGACGGCAAAGACTGCCGCGCCGACAAAGAACAATTTGAATCGGCAGCCCAATTCCTGGCTCAGTTAAAAGAGAATGGAAATTTCGCAGCGGAGGAGTTTTGTAGACATGTTGATGCGATGAAAGTTTGCATGAGAGCTGTTGAGGCTAGACGGGGTCAATTCACGGTACTGGAGGGGATTGATGATTTTGCGGGGGTTAATCCGACGGCGGGGATGGCGTTGAGTGAGCCAAGCTTGCAGGAGCTTTTGAGTCAGCCGGTGTTGGATTTGCAGTTTATTGATGCGTCGATGTATCATGATGGGGCGCAGGGGTTGTATTGGCCTGATATTAGTCCTGAGAGTTGGAGTGCGGGTGCATGGACGCCTGGTGGATAGGCCTCACCTGATGTTATGTTTGAAAACTCTTGTTATCGTACATTACAAAATTGAAATCGTTTCTGTTTTTGTTTCCGGCGCACATTGAAGTGAAGTTTATGCTGAAATCTCAAATCTATATAATTACACCAGAGTGCACCAGACAAAGGGTTTCCAATTGGTCTAGACCTTAACCTCCTGCACATTCTCCTTCACAACAGCCGGTTCAACTTCCCCATCAGTTGACTTGTTCTCATCAATCTTCGCCTCATCAACCTTTGTCAGATCAACAGCCTTGAGAGCAAACATGACAATCAACATTGGAGCAAGAGAGCACGTAGCAGCAATAGCAAGAAGTCTCTGTGTCTCACGATACGCTTGGTCGATAGCTGCTCGGACAGGCGTGCCCTTGGCGAATTTCTGAGCGACGACGATGGACTTGTAGATCTTGAACGCGTTGGGCTTCGCTTTCTCGGGGAGATATGTGGTGAGCTTTCTGGGGAGCATATTGTTCCAGATAGCTCCGCCGACACTGAGAACTGTCAGCAAGAGTATTTCTAGGCGATGGAATGACTGACCTTGTGCCAATTGCTCCACCAAAGTTCATGGCTGCGTAGTAAACACCAGTCACAACAGGTACATCCTCCTTGGCGACAAGGGCCTGGATAGAGACTTGAGCAGCTGTCTGATAAAATGCGCGACCAACACCGACAAGAGTCTTTGCGGTGATGAAAGAAGCTTCATTCGCATGGCCGCCGTTCATGTTGACAAAGTAGATCATAAGACCTTGGCCTAGAACACAGAGAGGAACGCCGATGAAGACGAAGATCTGGCTGCGCTTGGTGTACTTCATCAAAACTCCGACAAGAACAAAGGCGATTTGAAACGCCACTCGAAGAGCGTTGCTAGTAATGTCAGTAGCCATGTCAGTCGAAGCTTGGGAACTTACTCAATTCGAGTAGCGTGACCGGGGCTGAAACCACCAGCCACCTGGAGATAACTCGGAAAGAAGAGCGTAAAACAAGAATAATGGAAGAAGTCAAGCATGGACAAAACACATGCCGCAACGACAGTGCGTTCCTTGATCATCCGGAAAGGAACAAAAGGAACTTTTGCAAACTTTGTATCCCAGACGAAAAACACCGCGATGATGAACACGCCAATGACAAGCATGGCAATGTAACTTCCCTGATCCCAACGATCACTATTCCTCGCGCCAGTAAGCGACAAAGGAATAAGTGTAAGTCCCAGCCCAAGAACAAGAAGCGTAGCGCCTAAAATATCAAGATCAACCCAAACAAGATTCGCAACCCGTTTACCCAAAGACTGGGTTTTATCAGCAGAATCCCAAGCGCCTTTTCGTCTATATCCCGCTTTTCTCGCTCTCTGCTGGAGGATATACAACGTGACGATTAACGGAGCTGCGCAGAATGGGAGGATGAGAGCCCACATTCCATAACCCCATCGCCATGTAGAGTGTTTGAGAACACTATCTGCGACGATGGAGCCAAGGTAGAGCGTTGGGATGGATGCGAAGGATTCGGGGAGGGAAGTCCAGAGACCGCGGTTTATGAGAGATGTTGTATCGGCGATAAAGACTTGTTGCATTATGACGTAGCCGGTGTCGCCGATTGATTCGAAAATTCCACCAGCCTGAATTGTCAGCTATTATATCTGACTTGTTGAAGGGGATTGGGGGAGGACGTACGATGTAGGTTGCGATATTCTGACAAGCAGCGTACATAACCTGCGAAAGAACAAGAAACAGGATTGAAAAGGTAAGACCTTCAGCACGGCCAAATACCTAAATTCATCAGCTACTGCTTCACTTGCTAGTAATTGGTACTTACGTTGGAGAACTTTGCCATGATGGGATATGTAACAAGTCCGATAATGGTACTAACTACATTCGCCGTCGCAAGCGCTGAATGGCGCTGAAATGCAGACGTAGCGTATGCATCGTAGACTTTTGTAGCGTATTTGAGGAATGAGGTGATGAATGTCGTCGCGAAGAGACTGTTTTGTCAATATTGCTTAATTAATCAGAAGTCAGGTTCAATTGGTGACGCACCCCGTGAACGCGACAATCAAAGCCTTTTTGGACCACGATTCCCTCAGAATGTCAGTATTAGTCGGAATATACTTTTCTTGCGTTGTCGCAGCATCTTTACGCGCTGCTTCAACGTCTGAATGGGAAGTATTATCTGCCATTTTGTCTACAATGCAACAATGGGACAGCCCTTTGATGCAACACTGGCTGTTTATATCCCCCTCTCCCCTGCAAGAAAAATGCCCATAGCGGGATCATTCCGCAGCCCACAATCCGTCGTTCCACCGTGATCCATCTAATCTTATCAGATTTTCCTGCATCGCATGATATGATTGGTCTGCCAAGAGGGCATGGTCTGACTTGACCGTGATCAGCGTAAAAAAGCCTCATGTAGAGCAAGGATTATGAGAGCCGCTTGAGAGGCTTTACTTTGTTGGGATTAGAGATGAACAGCTGATGGAGATTTTTGCATAAGTTCTTGATGAGCGCGCCACGATCACATGAAAACAGATCGGTTTCAGGGCTAGGAAGCTTCAGTTAGAAGACTTGGGCTGGATACGTGTGCAAGCGAATTCGCCGCGTGGTAATAACTGGACGATACCGGTCTGTCGGTTCTGATGACAGGCGATCTCAGAGTTCCCGCATCTCTGATAAGGTGATACATGGCCCTAAAATCGCTCAAAGTGTTACTACTGACGGAATTCTCAACTGTCGCGTGATTAATCGATTTGCCAAGTTTATTCCATCAGATAACCTTAAGCGTTATCAATCTGATCGGCCAACTGTAACGTGGGCCCACCAAGTTCGGATATAGAGCTCCGGATATGTAGGTATACACCTTGTCATTAGACGAGTTACCGGACGGGGAAATGAAAATTACTTCTGGCAGTGTTGATCCGCACCTACGCCCGACCTAGCGTGGTGATCATATGTTATCTATCCTTGATCGATCTCAGATCAGAAAATGGCAACCAGAAGAGGTATCAGGTGGCCCATACGACGCGAATCAGGAAGCCGTCGGCTTTTACTCACAGAAGGCTCAGTATCTCTTTCACCCGGTCCCATAAAGTTTTGGGGGAACAATAGTTAATGACAGACCCATTATACTATCATCTGGATGGGTCTGCATATATCAAGTACCTAAATCCTGTCTACCTTACACCCTAACCCACGAATCTTGGGCCTTTCATTAAGAATTCGCAATCTCTGCAGGCTGTTGCCATGGGTATGCCATCCTAACCAGGTCGGCTGACTCGAATCTTTTGTCCGGAAGCGTTCGCTGAAGATGTCGGAGCATGCTAGTATTACCACGCCATCCATACAGTCCAACAATCAGAACAATGAGAAAGTACAAATCATTTTGACCCCTTTTTATACATAAAAAGAGCACATAGCTTACCAGAGCATCCATTGACAACAAGGACAAGTCCCGTGCAGGCCAAATGCGAATATTGTTGTTTGGGGTATGTTCTTCTGTTGAATCTTCGGTTAAAAGATACTCCCATAACTGACGGTGCATGATTTCTTTGGCTCTTGATGGAAAAGCTTGACCTGCTTTCAAGACGTCTTGTATGTTTTGTGGGACAAGAATGCACTGCTCAAGCTCCTGACAGAACTTCTGGCAATTATTGTCACGAACGTGATAGCCAGCCCCATTCTTCTTCAGGATTCCTAGTGCTATAAGCTGTTAGTCATTTTGTTTATGCAACCAAGGCAGTCACATACCAAGACTCTCTATTTCCGAGTCAGAGAGTAATGTATGTCCCACTAGAAATCGCTCGGCAAAGGAGTACTCTGAGTACTGTTCCAATACATTGTCTTGATTTATAATTCCCTCATTCGCCGCCAGTTCGAAAATAGTTGGGTCTGGCCTTGACTGCTGCGATTCTTGGTGGTTGAGGTTGAAGGTGGGTTCTGTACAAGTTGAAGGACTTTCTCCCACTTGTGTGGCCCAGTGGCGGCCGCTATATGAATATTGGAGAAGTCTTGTAGATATCCATGCGGGTCTGATATCTGAGGTTTCGCTGACTGTCGAATCGGAGGAGGCTCGAGAGCACTCCAAGCTACGAGTAACTCTGTAGACGGGGCGGATTGAACCCGTGACGCTCGGCATAGGCTCACCAGACCGGCGCCATGGCTCTAGCAAAAGTCTTCTCGTGAATTCGGTCATCTTAATTCGCTGCGTCGGCTGATTCCACACGGCACGAAAGAAGTGATTTCTTGTTTCCTCCCCAAACTCATGAAAGAAAAGTGTGTCCATTATATGACGCTGCAAATCGTAAACTCTAGGCATCTTAATGCCCTTATCTCTCAGGCGCCTCGCCCACCTTCTATCCAGATCGTCGGTAGCCCTATCAATTGAGCGAGCCGCACAATCAAGATTTTCGTAGGTGCGGCCAAGTACTTCAAGCCTCCTCGTTTTATGAAGATGATTGATCATTTCTGAGACGCCATTCGAGATGAAGCATTTTATACGGCCGTGCAGTCTCGCTCCCATGCGTGCGAAACCATCCGACATGAGGTCTATTATACGGCCGTGCACCATGGTGTACAGTACCGCTTGCCTGCCTACGGAATAGCTGTAGTCTCTGGGACCACTGAAGCAGTCGATAATACCGCTTGCGAAATTAAGTTGCTAAACTCAGTACGTGAAGGGCAGCGTACTCACGTCCGTAGTTTCATATGGTCATGGACAGACTTCATGCAATCGTTAATAATGAGCATGATGACAGACCGTATATTATCCACAGGGATCATAAGACGTACCAATTGAACCAGATCGTCTCCCAACTCTCGTACAAGCAAAATTTGAAGCAGTTGTTCAATCAGTTTCCACCTTTAATAGGTCAATATCAATGCGAAGAGACTGACGAGAATTCGCTTACTGTTCGTCGATTACTATTCGCTCGAGCGTGGCATCTCTTTCATTTGCAATTGGCATACCCATCAAGGCCTGGGCCTCTGCTGTTGAATAATCACAAGACATACTGCCGCGACGAGAACCCTTCCAGTCCGCGTGAAATTTAGAACCAAACAAAGCGGGACAAGGGAGAAAGGAGTCCACGGCTTTCAATTTCTGCGGGCCATCCCTCTTTATGATTACTCTTTGTGTAACCCACAGGGTTCGAAAGTGAGGCGGGAGCTTACAGGATTACGGGCGAATGGAACTCATCATATCACTGCGCCCCAAGCCAACCTCTGACAAGAAGCCTTTTGATAGGTCTCATGCGGCAACCGTCTGACCAACAAATGTTTCTAGCAGCATTGAAACCTATCTGCATGAAAGTCCAAAAGCCTTGGCGGCGCTTGTTGCAGGGAGACTTTATCGTCTTGGTATTCTCTTGATTGGATTTCATTCCTTTCTTTCTTGTCCTTTTTTATTTTCAATTCTGTGAAGACACATGTAAACTGTCCAGTTTCGCATCCATGGGGCCCCTTGCGAGACGTATCCTGCAAGTCACGTTCTCACCATGGTATGTTACCTATGGGTCCATGGCCCAGCTGCTGAACGCGCCTGACGAGGAACACATGAGGACAGTCGACTCGAGCTCAAAGGGTCGACTAACCAAGTGGTAGATTGAAAGGAAACTTGCAGAACTCTCATTTGTAGGCGTTACGGTATGTATACTTGCATTCCAATATATTTTACGGTGCTAATCTACCCGGTCCAGTGTGCTCTTGTCGCTGGAGTAATAGCCGCCGCCTTTTCTTGGCGGGATCTGGAGAGGATCACATGGGGAACCAAAGGGCTATGGTGCGGAAGTCTTGTTATGGCCTTAACATCCATCTGCCTGGCAACCCAGCAGACGCTTGCCTTGCATCGACTCTGTTGCCACAACGAGAAGTTCCAATTAGTTCAGCAGATGCTCGGTAAGCCAACAGCAAGCAGTTCTGCAAGACTTGAGCCAAGATGGACGCAGCTTTTTCTGTGGCAATCCGCAATAATGCTGCTTAATATCGGTATTTTCCTGTTCGTTATTGGTTTAGTGATCCAAATCATCGCCGACTTGTCAGAAGTATTTTCACCCGCAAACAAGAAGGTACGTTCCACGGTCGCAAAAGAAACCTGATTTCTGATAAATTCTTAGGCTTTTGCATTATTTGCCATTTCTGCAATATTTTTGGCTTCCGTATATTTAAGCAGCTCGGTTATGCTATATCGCGCTTCAAGAATGCCAGTTATCTCCAATGATCGGCCTGGGAGCAGCAATACCTAGGCGAAATTGCATCGAAAAAGCTCGACAGTCTCGGAACTGATTATTGGCTTGAAATAGCACGTATTCGAATTCCCGAAACACGCTGTTGGAAATGGTGAACGCCTTTAATCAAACATCTGACTAGAACAGGGAAATATGGACGTTATTGGCTATACTAGTGACTATTTTTTAACGAAGTCTTCAGATGAATGAGATGTTAGAGGGATTGGTGCATTGCAATCCTTCTACTTAAAAAAACTATATATGACAAATTTTGTACCACAAGCTTGTTTTGTCCAGAAATTAGACCTACCAAGCCAAAGTGCCTCTCAGTGCCCACTATACATGGCACTCGACCTCAGCGCCAACCGAGGGCAGTCCCCTCTCTCCCCTAAGCCCCATCAACACTCAATGTCTATCCAAGGTTGTTCGGACTCTTGGCCCTGATTTTAGGTCCATACAAGTAAAAGATAACAGGAACCGGAACAAGGGCCAATGCCAAAAACGCCAACACACTGTTCCCCCATCCGAGACCGAGATCATCATACATGGATAATCCTGCAAGAGGAAGCAGTGCACCAGCGAGAGATCTGAGAACTGTCATCGCAGCAACGACTGAAGCGGCGTATGTGATGTAGGCGTCGACGAGGTATGTTTGCAGACACATCTTTTCCCATTAGCAATGTCTTGTAAGATCGGAGATTTGGGGAGACTTACCATAATACCCATGAGACCAAAGCAGAATAGCGCGACACCAATCATAGGTACGATCCAATGCGTATGCTGATCACATGCCCAACCATACCAAAACAACGATCCCACGATAAGAAGTCCAGATGGAAGAGTCATCCAAATCGGCAATCGATCTTCAGGAACTGTCTTGCCGTTCTGCTCGATCTTCTTCTTGATCACAACATCTGTCATGACGCCAAAGATCATAGTACCAAAGAGCATACCAATACCAGTGGGGAGATATGCTAGACCGATAGTACCAGTGCCAAAGCCGTACTGTTGGGCAAAAACGAATGTGAAGGTACTAAACACGAGATATAAAACGCCGTAGACGATAGCGACGTAGAGGGAGAGGATGAAGACGGGGAGATGGGTGAAGAGCATTCTCATAGGACGAATGCATGCGTTGCTGAGTCGTTGTTTAGCTGTAAGGCCGTCCATGTCAAGAACCGAGTACAAATTTTTGTTTCCTGTTTCTTTCTTGAGTTTCTCTGCTTTTTGCCGAAGAAGAGTCGGTGCATATGTCTCTGGTGCAACGAAGTAGCAAAGCGTAGCAATAAAGCCAGTCTAAACGGTCAGCACAACTCACTCACGTCCAAAAGGCACCTACAAGAATAGCAATAAGCCAAAACACCCATCGCCACCCAACAGCCTGAATCATATACCCTCCCGCAAGCGGTCCAATACATGGCCCTAACAACGGTCCCATAGCCCAAACAGCCATAGCTTTTCCTCTCTCCTGCACGGGAAAAATATCCGATATAGTTCCACTACCATTCGTAACAGGCGTCGACCCAAAAAAGCCCATTAAAAAGCGAAACACAATAAGCATTGGCATGTTTTTAGATAAAGCGGTGGCGATGGTCATTATAAGGAAGAGGATGTTGGCGATGTTGAAGACGACGGCGCGGCCGTAGATTTCGGAGAGAGGGGCGGCGAGGAGAGGACCGAAGGCGAAGCCGAGGACGTAGACTGATACGACGAAAGTGGCGATGTTGCGGTTTGTTGATTCGAATTCACGCATTATGTCTGGGACGCCGGGGGCGAACATTGAGGAGCCCTGGGATGTTAGATTGGGAATAGAGGGGTCATGGAGATGCGTACGAGAGGACTGGAAGGGTTAGTATAGATCATGAGCGAGAGAGAGGGTATGGACTTGACTTACGTTAAGAGAGTCATGACTGAAAGAGCACCGATACAAGACCATTTCTTCTTGGCAGGCCAATTCATGGGGTTGTTTGGGTCATCGGGACAATCCCATCCAACAGCATTAGGATCTTGAGGCTGCGAGAGGTCCTCCTTAGTGTCAGTGGCTTCTTCATCCTTCCTTACAACAACACTGCCGTTGTCCGAAGGTGTGAGAGTTCGCTGACTCCCAGGCCTCGCGATATCCATCGAAGCTTTCTTTTCCGCCATTGTCAAGGTTTAGTGATCAAGAATAGGAAGACGGAAGGGGCAAGCAAACATATTTAAACCACTAGTTGCAACTCGGTCCAGCAGGTTGATGAACCAACGAACCAATCATTGTCTCTTTCGAAAGCGAAACCGAGGAACGAAGAAGACACGAGCCAATCATTGTGTTTGTCGGGTTGGTGGCAGACCCCGAATGCGCGTTCCTGGACGCCGATTTTATGCGGGGCCCCACACGGAAGCTCTGATTTCCGGTCCGTTAGTTATGCAAATTGGCCGGTTTTATGCAGAGTTGTGCACTACAGGACCGGAAGGCCCCTTTATTTTGGTCCGGGTCGATGTGCAAATGCTGTCCGGAAACGATTTAAGACCACATGTTTCAACCAGGAAATCTCAACCGTACGAGCTTAATTTTGTTATTGTCCCCATTGTTGTCGCAGCCTGCCTTGTGGCTCGGCTCGACAGAATCTGTCTCAGAGATAGGCTATTCGACCCAACATCCACGAAACGCCACGCAGATTGTCAAACAATAGATTAATTCTTCCTAACCTATTACAATCTATACCCTACCAAGCCATACACTTCCCCCCCATCCACCATTAGTCATATCTTCCATCTAAGCCTTCTTTCTCTTCTGCAACAGCCCCTTGAACGGATTCTTCCCCCTAAACCGCATCCACGTAGCCAAATAGACAATGGCATAATTAAACCCAATAAAAGCACAGAAAATGCCAAAATCTCGCCAGATATTCCTGTAGTACACACTGAACCCCGCTCCGAACTCATCGCCACTAGCATACTGGCAGAACTCACAGTATCCATCTGATCCTGTTCGTACATAACCCCCTGCACGCTTAATAAACGGTTCAACGTATGAATCGCACGATTGGCCGCTTGGTGGTTCAAAGCGAGCGAATTCTCCTTGTTCACAGCGCACCGGTTGGTCGTGGATTGCAGCACCGAGGAACGCTTCGAGGAGGTAGTGGAAGGGCGTGAGCCAGTACATCCACTCGCGCCAGAATGTAGGTAGGCCTTGGGGAGGAACGACGACGCCGCAGAAGGATACGACGAAGAGGAAGAAGATGGGGACGAGGAGAGATGCGAGGAGTTCGTTTGGTGCGAAGGCAGCGATTGCTTGACCGAAGGAGACGTAGTAGAGTTCAAAGAGTAGAACTAAAAGGAATGCGAAGCCAGATGTGAACGCTGAGACGGTTGGACGCCAGCCGAAAACACCCCACCACCAGCAGTTGAAGTAAATTCCACCTGCGACGATTCGGTAGGGTATTTCAACGACGACTACAGCGGTTGTCCAAGCTACCCAGCTGTAGATCTTGGCGTTGTTCTCTCGCCACTGAAAGATGTTGCGAGATTTGAGGAACGCAGGTTGAAGTTGTTGAATCAGCGGCGGACTGATAGTAAGAGTCATGAAGATGGAGAACAATCTGTTCTGATAGTCGATAGACGCAAAGCCGATCTTGTAAAACGTAAAACAGTTGAAGAGGCCGGTGGCGATGTGAAGCATAAAACTACCAAAGATGTAATCCGGAGATCGCCAGAAAGCAACAAAGCTGCGACGAACAACAGCATAAGTCTGTGTTGAAAGAGGCATAGCGTATTCGCGATCATCTTTGAGGCTCTTCGACGGCTCAACGTTTCGTCTTCGTTCAATCATCTCTTCAATCTCCTGAGATCGTTTCTGTCGCTCTTCTGAATCTGCCCAGACATCACCCCAATCTTGACCATCATAATCCGGATTTCCAGCACCGATTGCGTCGAGCATGTACTCCGCTGGATTAGCGTGAGGAGGACACTTCGGCCCACCATTGGACTCGAAATAGTTGATCAAATTCTCGGAGTCGTGGCCTAAAGGACCGTGGTATACGACGCGACCGCCTGATTTGAGGAGGAGTAGTTCATCGAAGTTTTCGAATAACACAGCGGAGGGTTGATGAATTGTGCAGAGAACAGCCTGCCCTGCACCTGCAAGTTTGCGCAAAAAGCGCACAATGTTGAACGCAGCGCCAGAATCAAGTCCAGAAGTCGGTTCATCCAAAAACATAAGCAACTCCGGCTTACTCGCCAACTCCACGCCAATCGTCAACCGTTTTCTCTGCTCAGCATTAAGACCTTGTCCAACAGTGCCGATAATCGCACCAGCAATATCGCGCATTTCCAGAAGATCAATAATCGTCTCACAGTAGTCCATCTTCTCCTGCTTAGGTACTTCTTTTGGTTGACGAAGTAAAGCAGAGAATTGGAGTGCTTCACGGACCGTGGCTGTTGGTTCGTGGATGTCCATTTGTTCAGCGAAGCCGGTGGCGCGTTGGAAGGATTTGGGAAGGGGACGGCCGTCGACGAGAAAATCGCCGGTTATTGTGCCGAAGTTGAGACGTTGGGCTAGACCGTTGAGAAGTGTTGTTTTCCCGGCGCCTGGAAATACCAGTTAGTGAAAATGAGAAACGGCTGAAAAGTTTAGACTTACCAGATGCGCCCATGAGAGCAGTCAATTTACCAGGACGAACATAGCCTTGCACATCATTGAGAAGCTTTCTCTCACCTTTCTCGTAAGGAATCGTGTAGTTGATGTTCTGAAACGTAAAGACAGTTTCATTCTTGGCAACTTCTTGAGTGAGTTGTTCATCGCTCTTGACACGCTCAGCACCAGTTGCGACAGGATCGCTTCGACCAGATTCTTCATCATGCTTATCACCTTTTGCCCGTCCGCCAGTGGCGATAGACTCTTCAACTTTCTTGGGAACTTGTCCACGCTTGAAAACAGTGATAGCACCGCCTCCAACATTGGGTTTCATGAGTTCCATACCCAACGCAGTCAAGAAGACGAACGCGATGAAAAAAGCCCAGAGGAATCCAAAGTTTCGCCAGAGATGGGAACGAGTATATGTGAAGGATTGTTGAATGTACGCCGCGCCAGAAACAGAAGTCGATCCAGGCGAGGAACCCGCAAGTGTACAGCCTTGATTCTGTCGACTTACACCAGGACCTTGCGGAACAAGATACGGCGCCTCGCATTGGAGCGTAAGGTACGCGAACTCATTCGCCATAAGACACTCAAAACCATACTGAATCCAATTAATCCATCGCAGCCATGAAAACCACGGATGCATTGAATCGGGCGGAATGAGATAGCCAGTGTACACGATCAGAATCTGAATCGCAACACCAGTAAACCTCGTCGCGACATCCAACGTCCCGCACCAAGCAGAAATAGCTCGGAAGAACGCATACGTCACCATTGTAACCAACCAAAGGATGAGACACGAGATAAAAAACTGACTCGCCGTGCGTGCAAGGTTGGCCATGAAGTAGATGATAAGGTTGAAGAGAACAACTTGTATAAAAACAAGCGGAACATCGACGACTGTTTGGGCAATAGCAAATGCAGAAGGGCGATAAAACGAAAACGATTTGTGTTTGAGAAGAATCGGTTTCGACTCGAATGCAGCGGTTTGTTCGGCCAGAGCGAGTAAAGCGTTGAAGAGCAAGAGGAAGAAAAGTGCACCGCCGCGGGGAAATGCACCGGCTGCTGTATCCGGGAGGTTGTAGAATAGTGAACCGACGATGAGGCCTTGGAAAACTAAGCCACCCCATTTTCCAAACAGAGAGGCTTTATCGCCGACCATAACCAGGAACTGGCGATGCGTACAAGCGAGAACTTGTTTGTGGAACGCAATCTCATAGTTCTTCTTCTTACTCTTCTCACTCTCATTCCTGCGTCGTTCTTCAGCGAGCGTTTGAAGCTGAACTTCAAATTCATCAATATCCCTCAAATTCTTCTGATAATCCTCACTTCTGCGATACGCATCTGCGAATTCTTCGCTTGTGCGGGGAATACGGTTATCCCAGCCTTCGCGAACACTGCGTTCATGCTCATCTGTCACAGACGTGAGAAAATCAGCCGTCGTCCAACGCTCCGGACACTCGAAACCGAGATTGAGGAAATATTTCTTCGCATCTTCTGCGCGGCCGAAATAAAGACATTTTCCGTTATCGATGAGGAGGACTTTATCAACGAGATCGTAGAGTGTTTCGCCGGCTTGGTAGAGTGATACAGCAGTTGACGTATCAGCCATGTTCGTCATTGCTCGAATCGACCTGACATATTCAACAGCCGTGCTCGCATCGAGACCTTTACTGGAATTATCCCAGCCCTGAACACTCGCACGCGTAATCATCGCTTCAGCGATAGAAACACGCTTTCGTTCACCGCCTGAAACTCCGCGGATGAATTCATTGCCGACTTTCGTACCGAGGGTATGTTCAATCCAGAAAAGCTTGGTAACAACGCGCAGAAACTCTCTCACGTAGTCTTCGCGCGTTTCACCCTCCAGACGCGATTCCTTGCCCGGAGTACGCGTCTGAAGCGCAAACGAAAGAGTTCGTTTTACACTCAACGTCGCATAGTGAAGATCATCCTCGGGATTGTAAATAACCTCGCCTCTGAAATCTTTTGCCATAGTCTCTGCGTCAGTACCGCCGTATGTAACATCTCCCTCGACAGACTCGAATCCAGCACGCTGGTTGCAAAAGACCTTGAGGAATGTACTGCACCCTGCACCTGGTCGTCCAAGAACGAGGAGTAATTCGCCTGGTCGAACACAACCGTCAAAGTTGCTAATGAGTTCCCTCTCAGGTGGTTTAGCCATCGCAGCTTTGGGACCTTGGGTGAATAACTTGCCAATCTTTCTTGGCAAACCAAGAAAGAAATCACCCACTGTCGGTTGAAGACTTGATCCAAGACCAACACCTCTCACCGTGAGTCCACGAAAGATAACACCGCTGTGACGTGTTTTTTCTTCTTCGCTCTGCTGTTGACGCTTTTGACCAAAGATACGAGACATGAGTCTATCGAGTTCCTCGCTATCTTCCCGCTGTTCTTCTTTTTCAGCTTGAGAGCTAGCGTTTGTCTTCCGACGGGAAAGAACGCGGAAAAGATCATCTTCTGTACGATGAGATTTGCGTGTCTCAAGAGGAGGTTCCTCTGATGTCTCGTTGCGAGATTTGATAGGCGCGAAGACTGGTTCATCAGGAGATGAAATCTCATCAGATGAATGATTTTCCAGGGCGGTGGTGTTGCTCTCTTTGCGCTTCTCATTTGTGGGTTGACGGGGAATAATCGTGCCTGATGATGAGTTGCGATTGAGGACCGGTGCATCTTGATGAGGCTGCGCTGAGGGTTGAGAGGCTAAAGCCCCTGTAGTTGCACCAAATGTCGCTGAAGTCCCGCTGTCAGAGGTGACATTCGAGGTGACATTGTCATAATTGTCAAACCCAGCACCACGGCCCGCAAACCCGGCCTCAAGTCTATCGGCATCATTGTTACCGGTGGGTGTAAGTTGATCAATTGAATTGACACTGGGCGTCACAGGAAACCCGCCAGGGATATCCTCATCCCTCGGCGTAGGTCTCTCATCAGCCATAGCAGCAACAAATGTCAGTACAACAGACTCAGTGCACAGTGGTAAAGCCAATTACCAGGCTACGGGCCATAATAAACAATATTCTACAGTGATGATCTATGACGCCATGATCCTCTAAGCGGACACTTCGGACATATTAAAAGCGCGACAGGGCCCGAGCACTTTTAAACAAAGAGTTTTGGTGGAGAATTAGCGTCATAGACCAACGTTAAGCTTACCCTAGATAGATTCAACCGTCCGTCTCGGCGGACAAACTCTTGACGTCGTGCTGATAACGGTCTTACAGCTAAAGTTACTCATGACGTTCTTGGTGCGACGGCGGAGTTTTCAACTGCCCGACGCGTGTCCTCCGTCGTCAGCCGCACCAGCACCGCAGTGGAGATTGATTACATGTGAGATCATCAATCAGCTTGCACACATTTTGAGTTTTATCTTATCTTATTGTTAGTCCCTGAATATCCCTACCAAGAATGTCTTGGCATTTCGGATCCACAGCGGTGAGAACACACAGATCGAGGTAAGGAGGGTTTGATTGCAATTGTAATTTTGACAATATTTCTTTTCAGATTTGTGCGATTGATTGCATGAAGTGTATGCGTGTAAGATTGTCTCGATCATTCTGTGCACTCCAAGTGGCAATTGCCACAGACAAGTCTAAGCCATAAATGCAGTGTTCGTATTCTGTCACATTCCCCTCCCCAGCTGCTCCCATGGATCTTATCACCTAGCATCACCAAATACTACTGTAGGTACTGTACCTGGGTGCTTACCCGACGCTAAGATAAAAACTCCAACTACCAGGAATTAATCACCAAGAATAAATCCAGCTACCAGGACTACAGCGCATGCTAAAATACAAATCTGATCAAGTTCTCACCTTTCCGATTATCTTCGGGCCTGGACCACTTTGTCGCTGCCGTTTTGAGTCGTCTGCAGCTGTTTCTGATGTCTGTCTCAGTCCTGGCCAGTAAGAACTCAGCGGCAACATACGGGCGCTTGTAAATGCACTTCTCCTCTTCCCTCGCCGCCAATTGACTCTAGTCCACAAGTTCTATGCATCTTTTGATGATCCTTGACTAGCTGAAGAAAGAGCCGTTAGCAGGAATTTACGGGAACAGTAGCCGGAAATACAATCAAGGCTCAATCTAGCCAAACTTAATCCCTAAAACTAAGTGCCGTCTTGTCGTCAAAGCGTCGTGTAAGACTTGAAAAACACCATCACCAAAACTCCCCGCCAAGAAAACAACCCCGAACAACAGCATTATTCGCTGTCAATTCACAGCCAATTCAGAGCTAAAAAATGAGAAACATTCTGACTGTATGACGCGATGATTGCAATGTCGCCCAAGCCCAGACCAAGCCCAAATGCAAGCCGCAGATGCATTCAAAGCCCTTGTGTTACCCAAGCCTCGCGGGCATTCGATACACACAATTCATTCGATACACGCAATTGGATCAAAGACCGCGGAGTCTCCCGCAAATGCGATTGGTAAGATACGCACATGCACGCCGTTGAATTGCTTCTGCCGGGAAAACCAGTCCGTCTTCATGCTCCCACCATCAGGTATATGAGGACAAGCCTCCCCAGATCAACCCAGGGAGAAAAAGACTCAATCCCTTCGTAAAAGCACTACCAAACATTACTGCCACGAAAATATCACGAGAAAACTACGCGAAAATGTGTCAGAACGTTGACGCAAACGGTCAAAAGACCTCCCCACAAAGCTCTGGCAGCCGCATGTCCTCGGTGCCAGTACAATCATCACCGACCGCTGCACCCACAGCTGAACCCTGCGCTGATCCCACGCGCTACCACGTCGAGACATTCTCCATCCCCGCGCAGCCCGACCGAGAATTCGACTACGATCACCGTCGCACCATAACCATTCTCTCCGAGCAGCGCGAATGGCCGCAGGATATCTGGCTTCACGGGCCCCGCGCCCGCGTTCTCTACCAGCCCGCTTTGCTGTATCAAGTTGAAGAACCTGCACCTGAGGTCGCGCAGGGGGACAAGCCGCAGACGAACGGTGCTTCTAAGAGCGAGGGACGCTAGGGAGAGAAAATGGGACCATGTACAGAAGGGCGGGCAATCAATTCGGATGGAAAATTGGGATTTGGTCTGTTCAGTGATTTTTTTGCAATTTGAGAAAACTACAAAACAAAAAACGAGGATTTCTAATGTCTGTAACACTTGGGGTTTCTTGTTTCAGCATAACGAACATCAGTCGATGGGAGGATAACTGTTTTCGCATAGCAACACAATAAATACCATCGCTATTTGATTCCCTAATAATCTCCTTATCTCCCACCTCAATGTGAATGTCTAACACTCAAACTTCCACTCAACATCCTCCCATCCCTTCCGTCTTCTAATCCTACCTCCCAGTCCAGCACCATACTTCTCGGGCCGTACCGTCCCGCCCGCAAGTTGCGGCCCCAGCTTCTTAACATCACCAAACCCCATCCCAACAGCCTCAATCTCAAAACCCAGTAGCAGCGCAGACGTAAACCCGATAATCTCTGCAAAGGCAAAGTTTCGGCCTGGACACAGATGACGACCTCCACCGAAAGGTATATATGCTGCTTTGCGTTTGCGTTCATCTTCAGCGCTGCCTTTAGCTGAAGCGAGGAAGCGCTCGGGTTTGAAGAGCTTGACATCTGAGCCCCAGACGGTTTGCTCGTAGTGTGCGACACCAGCGGGGAGTTGCATGTCTGTGCCTTTTTTGAGGAGATATGTTGTTCCTTCGGCTGTTGTAACGCTTGTATCTTGGAGAATGCGACGCATGCTGACAGTATGGTTCGTAAGTCGCATAGTCTCGCGATAGCAGCTCACAAGCAGCGGAAGCTTTGCGTCAAACTCGGCAATATTAAACGAAACCCTTCTGTTTCCCTCATTATTTGTAATTATCACTGCGTCTTCGATTTCGGCTCGTATTCGCGCAACAAGATCCGGTCGATCGAGGATGTATAACAAAAGCCAGTAAAACGTCGGAACAGCGTTAAGCGTCGCAACGTTCGGAACAATAACCTCGAATTTACCGATTTCATGGCCTGTAAGGCCGTGTCTTCGAAGGGCGCCGGCGCGGTTACGTATGAGGGTCGAAACGCTGGGGTCGTGAATGTCGTGGTCGTTTGCGTACCAATTACACACAACTTTCTGGAGGAGATTGCGTGCTTTGTAGGCTCTTGGCATTGTTATCGATGGGAAGAGGGAGAGGAGGAAGTATGGGACTGATTCTTCGAAGAGCCTGGTCTGTTAGCGATGATTAGACGCATGGGAAGAAGAACATACCACAGGTCTTCGATCAGCGATGGATTGGCACCGAAGGGATCAGTGTCGCCGTAGAGAGCTTTCGTGGTAGCGAGACTCATAATATCGCGAACCCAAAGATATAGATTCTCAACGTGTAACTCTCCATTTACGACATTTTCCTTGCCATGGTTGATCGGATCCGCGCGTAGCGTCGCGTCACTCATAGGATTCAGCTTCGCAGAGATACTACCCAGAAAATGCACATTCATCTGGTACAGACTCTGCGCCTGGAAGCTCGCATGAATCGCATCTGTAAAGTCATCATAAACACCTTTAACTTTAACTTTCGCAAAAGTTTCTCGCTTCAGGTCGAATGTCTTCTTTGCGTAGTCTATCACGAAGGGTTCGAAGGACGCGGCTTTGTTGCGGAGGAGGGTTTGCAGGAGATTTGGGTCGAAGGCGGCGTATATTTTGCCATTGAGCATGGGCAGTGTGACAATTTGATGCTTTGGGTTCTCATCGCTGAGATGTAAGTAATTGAATAGTGGTGATTATAGTATAAGGTAGGTAGGGGGGAGATTGCGTACTGGATGATTTTGACGAAATCAGCTTGGTGACGAATTAAGCCGATGATGTGTCCAATCCAGGGAATCGTTGGTTTCACAACAGGCGGTTCACGTGGGTCAATGCGGGGAGTCAGCAGCCGATTGAGCAGTGAGACAGCTACTGCGGCCGCTAAAACAGCTGTGCCCAGCACCGTTGAAGAGGTGAAGTTTCCACTGCGAAAGTCTACAATGAGACTTGAGAGTAATTGAGAAGACATTTTTGCGTGGATTGCGGAAGAGGAAGAGGAGGGTGGGATTTTGGTCAGATTTAAGGGACAATGCTACGGGACTTACGGAACATGCTAACTTACCGGCATTCTGTGCCTGGGAGTTGCTAGTGCTAGTGCTCTTGGCGCTGTGATGGTGATAACAGGTTGACCAATTGATGGATGCGGATTTGGATTCATACTAGCATTCTAAGCACTCAATTCTGCATGGTAGGATTGTAAGGTGTCGTAAGATGGATGTATCGGCACATTCGGCAGATATTAGTGCTGGGTTAGGTCCATCACAGCCGAAACACCCGCAGTTAAGCTCAGTGGAGGTGGATACTGCGAAGTGCTGACGAGATCACCAAGACCAGACCAAGTCAATTAACACATTTCATTATCTAATCTCACTCAAACCACCTAAAGTCTATAGACCCAATTGATGCGAAACCTACAACTTCGCAACAGGTTTCTCCGCCTTAATCTGCGCCTTCAAAACCCGTCTCAGAATCTTCCCACTCGGCGATTTGGGAATAACATCCAGCACTCTAACACCGCCCTTCAACCATTTATGCCTGGCCTTATGCTTCTCAACATGCTCACACACAGCTCTAATAACATCATCTTCTGAAATATCCTTTGCTTCTTTGCTCTTGACGATAAATGCCAATGGCACTTCGCCTGCGCGCTCGTCGACAATGCCGATTACTGCACTGTCTGCGACGTAGGGATGGTCAAGAAGATGAGCTTCCAACTCTGCGGGTGCGACTTGATGGCCCTAATTACCTAATTAGTCTTGTTTTTAGAACAACTGCTGAGGGCTTACCTTGACTTTTATGAGCTCTTTGATTCTATCTACCACGAAGAAATGCTCATTTCCAGCCTCTGATTTCCTCACGAGTACTTCATCACCTGTTCTCAACCAACGCCCGTCTTCGCGCCATACAAATGTCTCTGCATTGGCTTTCTCATTGTGCAAGTACCCCAACACGACATTTGGCGCTTGAACGTATAATTCGCCTGGTGTTTCTTGTGTTGTGACTTCGTTGCCGTGTTGGTCTATGATCTTGACTTTTGCGCCAGGTAGTAAAGAGCCGGATGAACCGAGAAGGGCATCTGCTTCGCTGGTGTGAAACACAGATGGTGAAGCCTCCGTTAGGCCTAAATCGTCAGAATTTGCAATTTTTTGAGTATATGGCTGTATGTAACGTACCGTAACCTTGACTAATTCTCCATTTGGGATATAGTTCCAATAGCTTGTGAATCGTCTCACTGCCTAGCGGAGCAGCGCCCGAAAAGACAAGTCGTACACAGCTAAGGTCATATTTCTGGCATTTCTCCTGGTTACTCAAAATCTGCACTATAATCGGTGGTACAACACTAAGTTGCTCAATGCGGAATTTCTGAATTGCGCTGAGAAGTTGATCAAGCTGAAAGCGCTGCAGAACAATGATCTCATCGCCGCGATATTGGGCTATATGGGCGATTACAACAAGGCCGTATATGTGGCTGAAGGGAAGAAGACCGAGAGCTACTTGAGTGTCGATGTTGTCTGCTTGACGGGTTGGAGTTTCGAAGGTATGGATCATGAGGGTGCATGCGATGACGTTGTAGTGAGAGATCATAACAGCTTTCTACGATTGTTAGATAACATACAAAGCGAAATGGTATACATACTGGAAGACCGGATGTACCGCTTGAGTAGCATAGATAAGCGACCTGTCGTTTTCCCTGTCCTGGTGTCCAAGCTGGAATACTCAACGGTTCAAGATTCTGACCCTCAGTGATAAGATCTTCAATCGTTTTAAAGCCATTTTCTGAAGGTGTTTCAGGCAAAGGAAGGAGAAAAATATGATTTTTGGGAATTTCAACGGCGGAAGCTGCTTTGAGAGCTGTACTAAGAAGAGGAGCGCATGTGAAGAGTGCTTTTGCACCGGATGATCGAAGTTGGTGTTCTAGTTCCGATGCAGAATGAGCTGAACTAGCTGGCGTGACTATGCCATCTACACGATGGATGGCGTGCGAAACGGGGATGTAATCAATCTGACCAAGTCGTTAGAATCCAGAGGTGATATAATGAGGATAGTGTTACCGTGTTGAGGGCGTAAATTGCCACGACTCTGTCCCAAGCCGTTCCATCGTTCGGATGAAAACCAACATTCTTAGCCAAACCCCGCGCAAGAAAGTCAACTCTTTGCGCAACTTGCTCCGCTGTACGTGATTGACCCGTTACACCGCACGTATACGGCCTTCTCGAGTCAGAAAAGTTCTTTCTTCCTGCTTTTTTAGTGTTGATAAAGTCTGCAACACTGATAGAATCAGGAATATCTACCAATTATTAGCACCAAACCTTTCCAAACCCTTGCCAAGAGGTAGTGAGGGGTATATACCAGGGAGCTTGGGCACCCAAGAAGGAGGGTAAAACGCCATGGTTGAAGTCAGATTGAGTTTGAACCTTTGGAGAACCTTGCGGAGTAGTCTATGATGGGTTGGGTTTGCTGTTAAGTGCTTATATGTTATTTTTGGACCTCGGTTTGCCGGTTCAAGTTCCGCGGAAGAGATACCGAGATAATCTGGGGGAGCCAATTGGAGGAGGAGGAGTTGAAGTTGATGGGGCGAAATCTGGGGAAGCTAGTGAGATCGGAGCTTGGTTACCCTGAAGATGATCAATTGGGTTAGAATGGACTTTGTAGAGAGGCCTAGGAAGGTATAGATGACTTGCAACATGCAAGTTTCAATGATTTACATCATGTAATGTATCTGATCATGTCTAGGGATGGACGATGGAGGATCGCAATGTTAAATGGCCCAGATTGGCGAGAAACTCAAAGAGCGAAAAAAGACAATTCGAATGAAAGATAGCAAGACAACAAAGGCCTAATAGCATTTATTGCTCGTAAGATATGACGGAACGAGTTATTTTGATGGATCAAAAAGGCATTGGCAAAAAGATGGTTTCATCTTGGCGAGATCGTAGGGCCAAAGGACAAAAAACGTGATTCCGCCCGGGATCGAACCGGGGACCTTCTCGGTGTTAACGAGATGCCATAACCAACTAGACCACGGAACCGAGGCTTTTAATTGGATGAAAGTCATGGTGTAAGTTTGGCTCATGTTCGTTAGCTATCTGTTTGGCTGTTTTGTAAGATCTACGAGATGCCTTTCGCTTTCATCAGTGATGATGCCAGGGTTCCCTTCACCATATAACTTGAAACGCTACAAGTACCAGAATTGGACAATCTACTTTTAAGATTTTAAGATTTTGGATGAACTGTCAAATAGCTGAACAGAATGAAGTCTGAAGGCAGCTCTAGGGATAATAGGGAAGACGATAAGGATACGTGAGTGTTTCACATCACTAATAACCTATTAGTACTAAGTATGCAAGGATCGGTGCAAAAAGCAATATTGAAATTACAAATGGTAATACTCATATCACAAAAAGCAATGTTCATATCACAAAAAAGAAATAGTTAAATCACAAAACAAAACATATCTACTGTTTAAATCTCACTAACAACAGCTTATCAGATAGCTAAATAAGACGACAGATTCATTCATTTATTCAAGGTTCGACGGCACGACAAGAGGTAAATAGATGAAGTGTACACGTATATTGTATTGCATAACTGAACTAAACATTCAAATCATAAAGCATCATACTCGGCAAGAGCTCGAGTTTGCTGGAGCATGTCCCATCCTTCTAGTTCTTCACAAGCTCAAATCCCTTCCACGTGTCAAGCGCAGCTCGGATCTCCCGACCGTATGCAGGAATTCCTCCAGCGTAACACACAGGCTCGTAAACCTTGCCAGGAATAGATCCACCCATGTAGGTCGACCGGGTCGTAGGGAAGAGACTGGTGTTGTTGAGGTCCAGAATGTGCTGCTTCCACTCATCCGACGCCTTTTGCTCCGGGTTGATGTACTTGATGTTGTTGCGCTCGATCTTGTCCATGCAATCGGCGATCCAGCGGCCTTGCACGGCCACGGTTGTGGGACCGTTGGACAACAGGGTTGGACCGTGGGGGCCGTAGATGTGGAACATGTTGGGGTAGCCGGGTGTAGTGACTCCGAGGTAGGTCTGCGCATGTTAGCATATGATCTCACATGTGCATGACTTCACATGAAGAGGGGTACTCACTCTGGCGCCGGTCTTCCATTCCTTCTCGAGTTCAGCGCCGTCAATGCTCTCAAGACCAAGTTGCGTCATGACTCCAGTGACGACGTCAAAGCCGGTCGCGACAGCAATGACATCAAACTCATGGTGCGTTCCATCCTCAAGCGTAATACCAGTCTCTGTAAACTCCTTGATGGCGTTGTTTCGAATATCAACTACATCAACAGTCTCTCGGTTGAACTGCTCGTAGTAATCGTACTCAAGACACGGGCGCTTAATACCAAAGTAATGCGGCATATCAAGCGGGGCAAGAAGATCTCGCTTCTTAGGATCGCCGATCCTGGCACGTGTCTTCTTGGCCCAGAAGTTATAGCTCTCCTTGTTCGCCTCGGCGTTGAAAAGGTTATCCTTATAAACAGCAACCCAGTATCTGAAACCGCCGTCGGCCCATACCTTCTCGTAGAAAGCCTCGCGCTCCTCGGGTGTATCGTCGAAGGTGTTCTTCTCATACCAATCGTAGTGGAAGCCAGCAAAGCTGGTCTCGCGGAGATGGTACAGCTCGGGGTAGAACTTCTTGTTCTCGTTTTGTTCTTTCGCGGAGGGATGTTTGCGGCGGAGAGGGACAGCCAGGTTGGGGGTTCGTTGGAAGACCTTTACGTGGCCTGCTTTGGGACCCCAGGCTTGGGTGATCTGAACGCCGGATGCGCCAGTACCAATAATGGCGCAGCGCTTGTTCTTGACGTCGACTTCTTCGTCGGGCCAGAAGGATGAGTGGTGGATAACGCCCTTGAACTTGTCCATGCCTGGCCAGTCGGGGATGTATCGACGAGCAGCCTGTGATGTTAGTACCAGTATTAAATTGACTGACTATGAGACTTACAAATCCAGTGCCCAAGACGAGGTACTTGGCCTTGGCTGTACGGCCATCTGCAGTGCGAATTTGCCAGCGTCCCTCAGCAGTATCGAACTTGGCGCCTACAACAACAGTGTTGAAAGCACAGTCCTTCTTGACACCAATGCACTTATCAACATGGTCAAAATATGCGCGAAGTTCAGCAAAGTTAGGATAGTTGGTAGACCAAGTCCAATCCTTGTAAACCTCAGGCCAACTGAACTCATACTCTGGAACCTCAGAGTCGACAGCAGCACCAGGGTAGCAGTTCCACCGCCAAGTGCCCTAAAACAATCACGTCAGCTAAAAACGGTAAGCTAGTGGAAGCGAAGCGACTTACACCAGTGTCGTTGCCGGCTTCGTAAATGACAGTCTTGTAGCCGCGATCACGCAAGGTCTTGAGCATAAAGATACCAGCAAAGCCAGCACCGACGATCAAAGCGTCGACCTCGAGATTATCCGCATAAGGACCCTTGTCGCCCTTGTGCTCCACCGAGTAGTCGGTGAGCTCAGTGTTGAACTTTTTGTGGATAGGGATATTCTCGCCCATTTTGGTGAAAGATAGATAGTATGAATGGAGATGAGAGAGTGATTGAGTGATGAGATGTTTGTTTCTACAGGACAAACAATCTCTTTTAAACCTCCCGACTCATGCCATGCAGGTGTTTCCAAGGGTCCTCGAGCTCTACGTAAACAATACCACCTGTGAAACTCCACCACTCTACATGACACAGACAGCATAATCGACATGTGACCATCGGCAAGCCGTCCGCCTTGCGTTCCCGCATCCGCTGTCACCTCCTTACTCTTTTCAACCTCAATACAACGCTGGATAAAAGCATAGTGAGACAGCTACAGCTATCAAAAAACCCAATTGGACAAGGCATGTGCCAATTGGTCAAACAGAGCTCCTAGCTACTCCGTACTAGTACCACTGCTACTGCAACTGCTGCTAGTGCTACGGGTGCTACTCTATACTATTACTATACTGTACTACTTTGCTACAAGCACTGCTACTCCTTCAACCCTGTACAACCTGCTACCCTGCAACGCAACAGCATCAGCGATGTTACATGGCATTGACTTCCCCGCAGGGTCTAGACCCCAGATTGTACCCTCGACCTCTCGGATTGCTTCAACTGCCGAGCGCACGCGGCGCCGCAGCCTCAATAATTCGCTACCCCTCGTCTGTGCACGCGTATTTGCGGATACGGGTCCGCAATCTCGAGTCAGGGATCGACGATATTAGGTTTAAGTGGAAGCGGGATGCTGGACAAAATAGGGGCCATTAGCGCACGCGGGGTTGGGGTATCTTGCCCAACTGACTAATAACCTTTATAGACTTGTTTCGGATGCACAAGGTCTTGGCATCATGGAGTGCCGTGCCTTGTCGGTCAGTATAAATAGCTTCACTGGGGTGCACTGGGGTAATTCTGCTGCACTGTAACTTTTCGAATTGACAAACTACCCCACTATCTGCATAATTCTTAAGCGATATCGCCCAACATGCCTCTTGATGCGCAAAAAATCCGCAGCATAATCGACAATGCATGCGCCGACCAAAACACTGGAATTCCCGGTACAACCATCGTAATCGTTGACAAAAACGGCGAAACATTTGCTCACTCATCCGGAACACGCGGTCTTGGGACAAATGAACCCATGACTTTAGACAATGTCTTCTGGATTGCGTCCTGCACCAAGATGCTCGCCGGCGTTGCTGTTATGCAGCTCGTCGAGCAGGGGAAGCTTAACCTAGACGATGGCGAACAACTTGAGACTCTTGTCCCTGAGTTGAAGAAGCTAAAGGTTCTAAAGGCTGATGGTAGTCTTGAGGAGAAGAAGAATGTTATTACGCTCAGAATGTTGCTTACGCATACTGCTGGGTTTGGATATACGTTTTTTAATGAGCGGCTTAGGAATTGGAGTCATCCAGCTGGTATTGATGAGTTTTCTGGTAGGATTGAGGATATCATCAGCATGCCTCTCCTATTCCAGCCCGGCGAAGGTTGGGAATATGGTGTAAGTCTATCATCTGTCTGTCTGTAAGATTCAACTAACGTTTTAGGTTGGCATTGACTGGGCTGGAATTGCTCTCGAGCGTGTCAGCGGTCTGAAACTCAACGACTATCTCCAGAAGAACGTCTTTCAACCTATGGGTATTAAGAACATGACCATGTTTCCTGGTAAAGACATGCGTTCCAAGATTGCTCACATGCATCAACGAGAGTCTGATGGCAAGCTGCGCGTTCGAGACCATCTTCAGCGAATGCCACAGGTGATTGATCCAGAAAATGCATCTGAAGCTGCATCTGTCTTTCACAGCGGCGGTGCTGGCATGTTTGCTCAGCCGCAGGAATACGGCAGTAGGTTCACTCAAACCCTCGCTATTCGTGCTTACTGACGTAAACAGAGGTCATTTCAATGCTTCTCAACGGCGGAAAATGTCCTAAGACAGGCTGTCAAATCCTGAAAAAGGAAACAGTCGATCTAATGTTCACCAACTCGATCGAAAAGTTCCCTAACTTCGGCCGTCAAGCCATTCCCGCTGCAAAGCCAGATCTCACCAACCAGATTCCCGAGCTCTATCCCGTCAGCGGAAACCCACCCCAGGTACGACCCTCCATCACGTCAAATCACTCACTACTGGATGCAAGCTAACAAAACACAGGGCTGGGGATTAACCTTTATGTTGACCAATGGTGGCTTTTCTGGAAGATCTAAGCGTACTGGTCATTGGGCGGGTCTAGCGAATCTTTGGTGGTGGGCTGATCCAGACCATGGAGTTGGTGGAATTGTTTGTACTCAACTTTTGCCTTTTGCTGATGCCAAGGTTTTGGGGCTCTGGGCTGAGGTTGAAACCGAGGTTTATAAGTCTCTGTAAGGTAGTTGAGTCAGTCAGTCAGTCAGTGTAGCCGAGTCAGTAAGAGAGTACAGTACGTAATTTGAGACAAGACCTGAAATCCATCGGTGCCTAACTGGGGCATACCCTTCCCGTGTGCCCTCCCGTCCCGTAGATCAGCTCGCTCACAGACTCGATCGTCACGCCAAGCGTCGTATCGAGTGCGCAATGTGAGGCTGTTTCGCCAGCGGATCCTAGTCCGGCACTCACCCCTAAGCCAGGACTTGCATCTCCGCTAAACCCAAAGAGCAAAGAACGCGGGGAAAGCTATTGCACAAGACCAAACGGAATCCGGGGATCCGGAGGATGAAGTGGGGGAGGGGAGGGGAAACTTCTGCAAGGGATGTCACAGCTTTAACCAGGTTGATCGCCCACTTTTCCCACTATCATCTTTCTTTTCTTTTTACCTGAGGGATATTTTACTCAAAGATCACAAATTCGCCATGAAGAGACAACAATATGCCTGCGATCAGTGCAGGAAGTCTAAGAGAGGATGTGACGCCAAGCCATTAGATCTACCAAAAAATATCGATCCGATTCGCGATGGAAAGATGATTGTAGGGGAGAAGCGTAAGTCGCCTCCGCACTTGATCTCCACTATAACAGCGCAACTATTACAGGAACTAACAAACTACAGCTCCTCTAGCTCAGCCATCGCCATGTAGCTATTGCACCAAAACTAACAAAAAATGCACTATGAATTGGGCCTGGACGCAGATCCAAATTTCTGCTGCATTGGCTGCAGCTGCACGTGGAGACCCAGCTATTGAAATTGTCCCCCAGAGACGAGAATCAACATCAACGGATAAGACTTCTGAATCGCGTACGAACTCTGTTGTTCCTGATGACATTAGCTTTGACACTGAATCAACTGCGCCCTCATTTGCTCAACCACTCCCGCCAGTACCAGTTTTCTCAGACCTCGATCCTGTATTGGAAGCTCCGCCCTTTATGGACAACAATTCCCTCGATGCACTGCCTTTCGACTTTGTTCCCGAGAACAATCAACCTCTGGACTCTAATTTTTACGGCATTGCTTTCAAGGATTTTACTGCGCCCGAGGATTGTCCAACTGAACCTTGGGACTTCTGCAAAGACACGACAGTCCCGCCAGAACTTCAATTCGACGCGTCTTCGCTCTCTCAATTTCCCATCGTCAGTCCCCCCGAACCAGCTCAATCTCTCATCAGCCCCAGCTATACAAACAACGAAAAAGACTGGAATTCGCGGACAAAACGACGTCGTGTATCAACACCCTGGAGTGATACGCAAAGCAGTTCCTTATCATCTTTCTCAATAGATCAATCGATGATGACAAAGTCCAACAACCAACTCATCTCAGCCAGTTTACTACAAATCTACCACGATGTCTTGGAGCATAATCTCTCATGTTGGCTAAACGAAGTCACATGCCCATTCGGACGACAAAAGACCTTGACTCAACCAGGAAATCTCGCAGAATGGGGTTCGAATTGGACAAACAGAGTTCTTCGTCGCACGTTAAATCTCGATCGCGTGGCTCAATCAACGCAATTAATTCACATGACGAAACAGGAAAATTCAGCAGTTGCAAAAGCTCTTCATCTCTCAATCATGGCCTTCGCAACACAATGGGCCCAAGGATCTCATCGTCACCGGGAGCGATATCCTTCGCTGGCTGAAATCACCGAGGATAACCCGTTGAACGAGTACATGGATGACTTCAAGGAAGAATTCGATCGCCATCTTCAACGGAATATTTGGGATCAGGCGAAAAGAGCACTGGATGAAGTCGCAGACGTTGAATCATACAGAGTTGCTTGCGCTGAGATGATATTCGGACTTACGCAAAAACCTCTCGCTGAAGATACCCCCGGCTTGAGTAATGGTTGCTTCGATGAAGGATACGACGCCGATGAAGTAGCAGATGAAATCGCTAGTATTATCGAAAACGACGGTCCGCCGATCTTCATGGAACGAGCAGCGCGAAAAATGCATACCCTCAAATTCAAATACGACGCTGAACGAAAAGGAATCTCCAGAGCTAGCAAGAAACGCGCAAGCCTCCTCTCCGCAATGAGTTCTGAAGATCGCGGGACAATTGGTCTTCTGTACTGGTTAACCGTCATGTTTGACACGGTTAGTTCAAGCATGGCTGAAAGACCGCTCGTCGTTGTAGACGCCAACAGTCAACATGACGATGCGCGTGGTGATACCGATTGGAATGTATCTCTGTTTATTCAGGATAGCCTTGAGAAGCCGAGACAGGTTGTTCATTGGCCTTGTTCTTACGAAGAGGCAGCTGAAGCAGTTACACGATCTGCGCCGGTTAAAGTACTTATGTTTCGCCATGTAGCGTATTTACAGAGTATTCTGAGGCAAGGAGCTAGTGGAGAAAAGGTTGAGGAGTTTATTGAACGATCAGCGAGGGTATATCGATACTGGAACATGACACAGTAAGTATCCCTCTATCTATCGTACGCAATGTCAACTAACATCACCAGCGGCACATTCTTCAGAGAACTTCTTCAAAACTATGACTCCATCCCAGGTCGTATCCAAAGCTGGTTCATCTGCATCTGCGCCCACTGGCATCTCGGCGTTCTTCTCCTCGCGGATATAATATCCCACATCGACCAGCACAACCTCGGCCTTTCATCACCGCGCGAAACGCGCATAAACTGCAAATGGGTAATGCGGATCCGCGAGCGCAGCGCCAAGGAACTGTCCGACCTCGCCCGCGTAACAACCCCCGTCACCTCTACCCCCATCGTTCCAAACTTATCAGAGTTTCATCATGCTATTAACCAGTGCATGATACTCACTGAACCGTGGACGGTGATTTTGATACGCGCGTTTTCGAAGGCGGCGAATTATTGGCTGGGCGAGGCGAATGATTTGTTGTTTGATGGAGGGGATGAGTGGGTTGAGAAGCTGGATAGGGGGGAGGATTGTATTAGACTGTTGTGGACTTTGGGGAAGAAAAGTGATATTGCGAGACGGTGTGCTGAGACGTTATCTAGAGCGAAGAGTAAATTGCCTGTGTAATGGTCTTGGAGTTTGGATGGATTGGTTTGAGTTCAGGGGATGGGTTCGGCTACTGGATTGGGTAATGAGACAGAATGAAGTTATGGCTGTATTTTGTTATCGGATTTATGGAAAACACGGATAAATTCAAGTATTACAATGTCAGCAACGTTTCCAGCACACTCTTTTTGATATTGTTTCGCGTAGCCCAAGATCAATCAATGGTTAGAATTCAGCTCAGTGGCCACTTTTTTTCAGACCAGATATGATAAATACGATGGGATTCCTGTGTGAACAGTACAAAAAGAAAGGCCATCCTGGAAACATGAAAACCGAATATAATATATTGAAATTCGAACGACATGTGATGCTTTACGGATGGCCAATTGAATGGCCTCTTCGCTAAAGAAGCCCTGTCCACGGTTGAAGCGGGCCGTTATGTCTGCTGCCTGGACCAGCCAACGAATCAGATTCCGTTGTTGGTGACTGGTGTCTTGTTGGCTGATTGATACCATCACTTGAATGAATACATAATCCAAAGTTATGAAGGACAGGATTTATTATTTCGCAAAATTCAATCTACCAGCGCTTCTTTCGCTCTCGGAACAGCTTCGCGGTCAACCATGCACCTGCGACGTGTCCCAGATGCCTAAGAGCGGCTGCCTAAACTGGGTCATTTTTGTGTCTTTCCAAGATGGCGTTGAATGGGTTTTTCGTGCTCCGAAAAGCCAGATGGACAGCTTCTACTCAGATGAAACTGCCTCTAAGATCCTTACCAGTGAAGCATCTACTTTGTTGTACCTCAAGACTCATACCTCGATTCCCATTCCCGAGGTCTATTCATACAGGTAAGAAACATATTATTAGCCTTTGAATCTCAAGTATTGATTCATCTCAGTGGATCCAGCGACAATGAAATCGGTATTCCATATATCCTCCAGAGCAAAGCTCCTGGTCGTTCTCTAGGGTCCTTTGACTGGATGCAACTTCCGCATCATGTACCCAGGTCTCAACATCACCAACCACCAATGCCTATGTCTAACGAGAACCGAGAGAAAATCATGACCCAACTTGGTGCCATGATGTCGGAACTGTATATCGACCCATTCAAAAGTATCGGTTCTCTGTTCGATGATGGCAATGGTGGTTTCACTGTTGACGAATGTCTCTCGCCATCGCTTACCTGGCAAGAAAGAGACTCGCTCGAACTAGACCGCGGTCCATTCAATCAAGAGCGCGACTACTTTGTTTCCCTTATCTCGGCCTTCACAGCTCATGCTCAAGAGCTTTCGCTTACACCTCATACCTTTTTTGCACCAGTTCCTGATATACGGGATTACAAGAGCCTAGCCAGCTATCAAGCAGCATCGAGACGGTGGAACAACTTTGTGGCGGTCGGCCAAAAGATTGAGCATAGCAAGAACATTCTCTTCTACTGTATCGCAGGTCAGTTTCTGTCTGAGATGATACCCTATCTGTCCCTAGGCGTGGATAACAGCTTCACGCTTTCCCATCCGGACCTTCACCTGGGCAACATTTATGTTGATGAGGATTTTAACATCACCTGCATTATCGACTGGAGTTCGGCATCAACTGGCCCGGTGTCTGAGCTACTCGCAGCCCCGTCGCTTGGGAGTTCAGCCGCACCACCGCCGGAATACCTCACCGCTGCCTATCGGTCTGGCTTCAGCCAGCGAGCGACCGAAATAACCCCAGATCTTTGGCAGAAATCGGAAAGAATGTGGTATTTTACTCGTCTAACTCGGTTGCTTTCTAAAAATGATCACCGGCTCTTTGAAAGGTTGTTTGAGCTCATATACGACACGGCCACCGATGACGATGGAAGGGAGGGAGTTCTTTGGTTCTTCCACCAGCGAGCTAAACGCGACGAAAATGTAAAGCTTCTGGCTGAGCTTCAGGAGGATGACCTCACTGCGGAGGAGCTGGAAGAAAGTGAGCGAGCTTGCTTCCCCCCAAGCAGGACCGTAAACTCGGACGCCGTTGCCGTGGCTAGAAAATTGACACTTATGTCAGAGATGAATCCGGCTTTCCTTGCCGACCATAGATTATGGCAGTGGGTTGAGGAAGCTCATGTGCAGGATGAACTCTCTTAGTTTGCTTTTCATGTCTTCGTATTAGCATTCAGTGATTGGAAGGCTCTTATAGAGTCAATGGAGTATAATATCTTACGAAAATGAAATGATGTTGCAAACTGTCAGTCCGAAATAATCCAGTTCTACACGAAATATTTCCATTCCAACTCTGCTACTAGGGTCTCAACAGCTTAAATCAGCTGTCTGGAGCAATTTCTGATCTAACGATCACTAGGGGAGGAAGTTACTTCTCTCAGAAAGCAAAGGACGAAGATACGAGATTCCGCCGAGACTATGGCAGCATCCTGTTACCGCCAATTAACCTGGAGTGACTTAGGATCTTTATACCTTATCTTTTCCTAATGATAATTCTCAGAGATGAGCTTTGGGTATCATACAAGCAATCACAGCAATCCCTCCCCAGTTATCCAATCAGCCAGAGAGGATAGCCATCCAGCCTCATGAGCTGTTTCACGACCACAACAGCAACCCTCGCTCAAATTCGGGGCTCTTTTCACGTCCAATCCATGCCTACTAGTCGCAGACAATACAACAAGCATTTTGGAGGCTCCCCCTATTCACATCACATCACAAGGGCAAAAAGGCTCGCACGTCACAAAGTATGACTACTAATCCACCCTCAACGCAGAAAGAAGAGGAATTTTACTCGGAGTTTAATTCAAGTGCAAGGGTCCGCACCTGCATTACACCTCACCCAGGTTGGACTGGATTCGAACCAGCATTCTCCGGACAGGTCTGGGGTGACACTGACCGACGCGTTTGCCATCACGCCACCGCTACGGCCCTCGTCGGAAACCTGGGTTGTTATTTTGGGTTAAATACTGTTGATAAAGTGTTCATTGGGAAGGTGAGTCGGTTTGGTCGTGGTGATGGCTGCTCCTTCTCTTTCTGCGTCGCGGTATGTCTTGTTCTGCTTTGGGCGGATGGGGGCGCTGGGAACAGCCACTTGTGGCTCATGGCTCCACCAGAAAATGGAATTGTGATGTCACAACGGAAACACCAAAAGGAAAATGTGACCACTTGGAGAACAAAAAGAACGACCGAGGGGAATAATGGAGAATGAGAAAGAAAGAAAAAGAGTGCGCGGGAGTGAAAAGTCGAAATAAATACCAGTTTTAGTAGTGGCTGCAACACGTGATTGCATGCTGGGCTGGGGCTTAAGTGGGTAGCCGGAAATGCAAAGGGATTCGAACACGCCCATTGCATATGATAAGCAAAAAGAAAAAAAGAAGCCGTAGCGGTAGCTCTAACCACTAGATTAGGGCAACGCGCCGGTCAGTGTCACCCCAGACGAAAGAGATGGTACCTAATGCATATTATGTAGGTAGCTTTGCTGGTTTCCTATAAGCGAGCTGAGTGACGAAAGCTACCTTAGTCTTCCCACTTACAAGCTTTCCTGAAGTCTAAGTAAAACTCTCGTAGCTGGGGGCAAATGGACCAGGGGTAAAAAGGGATTCGATGGGGATCGAACATGTAAAAAGCAAAGAAGCTTTCCAAGGGGAAAAAAAGGCCGTAGCGATAGCTCTAACCATTAGGTTAAGATAACGCATCGGTCGGTGCCCCCCAAGACAGCAAGATTATTGCTTAATGTGTATTATGTAGCTAGGTTTCCTGGTTTTTTGTGACTCAGGTAAGTCCTGTGGCGAAAGCCAGTCTTCCTAATTACAAGACTTCCTGGAGTCTGATTAAAACTCTGTGTAATTGCATAGTTGCGCTGCAGTCCGCATGGGACAATCTCTCTTGCATCGCGGAAAAAGACTTCGATGGGAGTCGAACATATTCACTGTTAGAGGGCAAAAATAATACCATAGCGGTAGCTCTAACCATATAGAAAAGTTAGGCAACGCGTCGTTCCGTGTCTGCCCAGACAGCAAAGATGTTGTCCAATGAACATTATCTAGCTTTCATGGCGTCTGAGTTAAGCTGCTGCCTGGTGGACTAAGTTTATATATGATTGAGCTTTTTCTTGTGCTGAGTCTTGAATACAACAAGCATTGATTGTCTTGACGTGAAGCTTCTGAAGCCATTCACAGCTGGACATAAATAGAAAATAGTGGATTCCGTTGTCGCTCAGTTTTCCACGTCAAAGAACTGCGCAGATGCTGCACTGCTGATATGCACATCTTAAACGGTCATATCTTATGAGGGGAAAGAAGAAAAAACCTTCCAATTAATCGATTCATCTTATCATACATACCAACGCTGGAAATGGCTTCCTCTTCTGTGCGCTACTGGTTGGGCCGCCATGTCACCTCAAGCTCAGCTACCCTGCATCAGAGTCCGGCTCCCAGGGTCAAACTGCCAATTGCCCCGTCGGCACAACATGAACATGCACGCATGCGATTCTACAGAGCTACGATGCTAGGATACAATGGAGGGCCAATTTGTTGAGATGTGAGGATTACGCGTTGTGACTTTGGCGAGCTCCCGGCTTGATGATGAGGAGCGCAACGCAACCCGAACAAGAATACGACAGTCAATGACTTCACAGATCGCAAGCGCAAGTCGTTCGTCTACGGCGACACTAGGGCGTTTCCTCTCATAGCTTACGCGCTGCTATGACATTGACATCACCAGCGTTATCTTCATGGCTCTCAAGTCCACGCCGGTACTCGACTTCCGGACTGCGCCAAGGCCGTCTTTTACCCTGGGTTCCTCGAATATATCGACCGGTCGGCGCTGGAAATGAACTGAGGTACGTCTGATCTAGTTTCGGCAGTTAAGTCCATCGGGCCGAGCCTTTCGCGTAGGGCTGCATCGCGCGGCACCTGTCTTGAGATGCCGCGAGGCTGCGTTTGTTGGGGATTGAGAGGACTGCTCTGGCCTCGCGTCTCAATCCCATCGTACCAGGCTAGTTACATCGCGCGCGGTATCTGTCTTTGTATGCAACGAGTATCGTATCGGCAGAGGTAGCTATCGACCGAGGCGCGTTCGCTTGCGATAGAGAAGACGGCTCGAGCGTTGCGATCGTATCATATTTTATGCTATCGGTCGTGTCGTCATGTTCAATCCGTCGTCGCGTAGTTCAACACTTTCGCATCGTGGCCCTCGATGGCATCGTTATTCGTTCGGTACGTGTCGGGCGATTGAAGGAGCAAGGTACGGTTGCTACGTCGATACGCAGGCATCTCCTCGGAAGGACTGGAATGACTGGAACGACGCGGGACTCGGCGCAGGAGAGTCGGCAGCGATTGTTGCTGATGTTCAATCAAGGGCGTCGAAAAGAGTCATCAATTGACTCATCAAAAGATGGACCTTCTTCATCATCTTGGTAATCACTCGGTATCCCCGAGCGTCACAAGGCAATCCGGCCCGAGGTGCAAAAAAAAAAGAAGAAAAAACACCGTAAGTTGAGCAAAATCCGTTATGTCATGCTTTCCCCTAAATATCCACCATACCGAACAAACCCCGGCGATCCGTTTCTCCGACCTCCGAAAGAGGAACTTCTCCAGCAATTCCCCACATATACCCGTGCCAGACCTTGGCGTATTGAATTTCTGTTACGAAATCGCCAGTAAACCAACCAGTCACCAACCAGTTACTCAACCAGTCATTGCTTCCGGCAATTACGGCGGTTGTTTTTTTCTCTCTATTCACTGAAGGCTTATGAAAGAGGGGGAAAAACCTTTGTGTAATAATGTATTTAGTGCATCTCCGCGGATCGACGCTTAGTATAAGGAGGAAGAGTTCCGCTGTTGCGCGAGTGGCTGTTTCATCCTGCTTTGAAGGTATCGTCAGTGAACATAATACACTTTGGGCTGACGTTTTGGCCGCTTCACTCAACGCCATTACTTACTAATTTGACGTCACGGCACATTCTTTGTTTTTATTCTTCTTTTCCCGCTCTTTGCTCTCTTGACTCTTTGGTCAACGTTGGACTGTCAACCTCGCCTGATCCCATCTGTACCCCAGATTTTCAGCCCAGATCAAGATCCCCCATCTACATTGTAACATTCGACACGTCGCAAATGCCGTCCCTCAATCCAACTACATGGACCTTCGACATAGATCGATACATCAACCCCTTGGTTCCATCGCCACCATGGCAACATATTCCATATCCCATCGCATACGTCTTTGGCTATCGTCGCGAAAAGCCTAAAAGTCTTGGTACAATTGTACCAGTGATCTGGGCGTTTGTTGGAATCTTAATTGCTCTTTCGATAATCGAGTTGGCGTCTGAGCGCATTCCGTCGTTTGTTGAACGAGGCGCTCCCATCGTTGTTGGATCCTTTGTATGTTCACTGTTCACCGCCATACTTCATACCCGGGTAGTAGTAGTATTGTGCTAACATTTTCAGGGCGCCGGCGCTGTTCTCGAGTTCTACGCCATTGAATCCCCCCTCGCGCAACCACGCAATTTCTTCGGTGGTCAAATGATCGCCGCCGTCATCGGCGTCAGCATCGGAAAACTCTTCCTTCTCAGCAACTCGTTCCATTCAATCCAATGGCTCGGCGGCGCCATATCCTGCGCGACAGTAACATCCATAATGGCACTTACAAAAACAATCCATCCGCCCGCCGGCGCAACCGCTCTTCTCGCCGTCGTCGATAACCGTCTTCTCGACTTGGGTTGGTTCTTCATCCCAGTTGTGCTGTTCAACTGCACCATCATGTTTGGCGTCGCGTTGCTTGTCAATAACATCCAGCGTGCGTATCCTGTGTATTGGTGGACGCCTGAGGATTTGAGAGGAGTCAAGACTGAAGGTGAGAGGGAGAAGCCTGTGGATATTGAGAGTAAGGGTGAGCAGGCTTCTAGGACTGATGACAGTGATACCGAGAGGCATGAGAGACATAATGGAAGGGAGATTATTATGAAGCCTGGTGGTTCATTGGTCCTGCCGCAAAACCTGTTTCTCATGCAGGAAGAGTTGCAGTTGTTGGAAGAAATTGCCAACCGATTATAGAGGTGGTGTTCTGAGGTTTTACAACGTTTGCATACCTTGCGAATAGAAACAAAAGCGTTATCATTGTTCACATTCATGTCCTGTCTAATTTCTTAATGTCGCTTTGTTCATGATTCATGTCATCTGTACAGTGTTCATAGTTCTGCCCATGTTTTGTACAAATATCTCATTCAAGGTTCCTTTCCTCCAATCCTACTCACAATGCAACAGCAATACCAAAATCTCACAAAATGCTTGCTTTCTAGACTCGAAACAGCCGATTCAAGTCCATGCGCAAGCAGTCCAGGTTCTTGGTGTCTCGCATGGAGAAGACCGCGCCAGTGAGACGAATCTCTTGCTTCGTGCCGAAAGCGGTAATGGCAATTGCACTACTGCAAGGTTAAGTCACTGCCGTATGGTTATGGGTTGCGCGTCGAGAGTCGCTCAATCAATCCGTAATGGTGATATTGGGACTGAGCACCAACAGCCATCTTGACCCCACGGCGTTATATCAGGGCCCCTAGAAGCCTCTTTTGGGGGCAATGGGAATGTGGTTGATGCCCTCGGAGGCTTCAACCTCTCGGCGGAGGGAGAGAGGGGTGTAGTTGGTTCCCAGAAAGAACTCCTGGCTCTGCTGCTGGCTTGGGATCAGGTGATGGGCAGGTTGAGGCTGAATCTGTGGCTGTTGATTCTGGCGAGGTCCCCAGAAACCTCGATGAGGAGCCATAGGGATTTCGTTGTTTTCCCAGCGCGTGGCGGTTCGTTGGGCATGCTGCATTTGATGTAGTTGCTGGCTCTGCTGGACTTGTCGCTGAGGCTGAGGCCGTTGCTGCAGCCGTTGCTGGTGCTGGCCCAGGCCTATCTGTCGTCGCAGTCCACGAACCGCTCGCTGGGTGCGGATTCGCTGCTTGGATAGCTTGGGTTGTGGGCCCTGTCGCCGTGAGACATGAGCCACAGGACGTCGTGGGACATAACGGGGGATGTCTTGCAATCCCGTCCCATGCTCAGACTTGGCCTGTCGTTGAACATGAAGGGTTTGATTCTTTAAGGCTTGGCGGATTTGTGACTGTATGTCTGCCTTTTTACTGATGCCGTTCGACTCTGGGTCGGCCTTGACTGTAGGCTGAATCACAACGTTGGACTGTTGTTGTCCTTCCGATGTGTCGTGGCTGACAAAGCTGCGGGCCCCATAGGGATGAGTCCCGTCGCTCAGGCCATGGAAGTCGTCCATCATAGCCTGGTCATGTAGCTCCGTGAAGACCACGCCATCCAATACAAGCGTCAGCCGTTCCTCTCCTGTCCAATACGGGTCGTTGACCTTCTGAGATCCCGAGGGGATGCTGAGTGCCTGTTCGTCTTGAGACATGGCTTTGGATGGAGTGTCGTAGTGAGAAAGTAAAGAGGTCGTTCAGAGGTTTCCTGGGGATGTGAGGGCGGCAGCGAGAATCTGTTGCTGACGTGCTGTCAGGTTAGCTTGAGCAACAAGAGAACAAGATGGGGTTCATATTTGGGTCTTATGAGCCGTTTGATCTGTCGGCCTCTTGGTATTCCTATACTCGTTTCTTCGCGTCTTCAGAAGGCTTGTTGGCGGCGGCTTCTTCTCTCTTTGCTGTCTCTGCGGCTTGTCACTCTTGTTTGGTCCGTACGTCAAATACGAGCAGAGAAGGATGTGCCCAAAGACGAAGAAGAGACTTGATGGCGATGAGGGAAAAGGTTAAAGGAGAGGGGATCGAGTTCTGTTGATGAGAGGATGACAAGTCAGACAGCACTTGCCACTGTGGTGATATTCTTGCTGAAGAGGAAGACCTGCAAAGAGGGAGATGGAGATGGATGTAGTGCTAAAGATCCCGCTTGGGGGTAAATGTCAAGAAGGGCTAACAAGGTCCCGTCGAAATGCAGAACGAACACTTGTCGAAATAGATGGGATAAGGGAAGGAATCCAGAATGTTGATGAAGACGATGAAGGCCGTTGATATGAGAGAAGACACTCGAGTGAGAGATGTTGGGGGATGAGGAAATGCATGGGCAGGCGAGAACTGAGAAGTGACGTGGATCAACAAACGACAAACGGCAGTAGCAGTGGATGGAGCTGGCTAATAGCAGTCGCTGATGGCACTGCCAGCCCAAGAGACTGCCATCTTCGCCCCTGCTAGCTTCATCCCATGGTCAATTTCACCAACCCCCTTGTTTAGCGCTTGGCTGTCATGGAATGTGGCATGTCAAATATCTTGAATGTATCTGTTATTCTTCTATTGGCTTGTTCGAGCACTGCTTTCACGTTGATCAACTGTGCCGGAACAGAGGATGAACTGAACTTGCAACCTATGACAGGTCCTTGATCCATTGTTTATCAAGCCAATGGGGAGTTTAAATACTTGAAAAGCTCGTGAAACTGAATAAAAGAAATAATACAAGTTGATTAACATATCTTTCATGATGAATTCTCAACTATTTATCCAGATAATTGAAGTTATAACTAGCTTGATTATGCAATTGTCTACAGAGCAAAGAACTGCCATGCCGGTAAACAGCCTCGCAATGGCTCCGCTATCACAAACTTGCATAGCCAGACTGTCTCTATCATCATAGAGTATCTGATTCGCCCCCATTGCTGATTTGTAGCATACCGTAACTGCTGAGGGGACTAGATCTTACGAGGAAGCAGGCTAGCATGAATGATTGATAGATCTTCACGCCAAAGAAAAAGGTGGATGGTCACTGAATCAGAGACGGACCGCTGTTAGGGCTATCCGCTAGTCGAGCACTGTCCCAGTGACGATCCCTCTCTTGTTCAATGGCAGACGCAGTACATTTACATACAGCCAGGCACACTGATCCACCGACTATCATCTCACCTCTCCTCAACCAACCCAACCCAACCCAACCTAACTTTTCATCCCAAAACATCTCAACAGCATAAAAATCACGAGATGAGCGAACAGATCTCCTCCGACGAGGCGCCAGCCCAGCCGCCATCCACCATACCCGACTCAACCACCAAGTCTCTTCACACCCTGAGCATCGAGAACCCTCGCTTCGCGGTTCGTCCTCTGTACTGGACCTCTCGCCATCTGAACCTCGTCGGCTGCAGCTTCCAGCAGATGGAAGACACCCTGAGTCATCTGGTGGAAGCTCCAGATGCCCCAGATGAAGAACTTACTGAACAAGCAATGGACCTGGCTCTGAGCGATGATTGGGTCTTCATGATTTTTCAGTCCGTCAATATCCTGCTCATTCGTGACGGGAAGGGCCCTTTAGAAAATGTCAGGTAGGTTGCATCCCTTTTGCTATCTATTTATCTACGCTGCTCTCAGGATCCAACTAACTTCGAATAGAGAATCAGAACCCTGCTTCTACTTCGCCAAGCGTAAAGTCCACACGATAAAACCTTGCGAGGCCTACTGCATCAAAGAAAATGTGCCTATCCGACAGCAGTGGCCGATTGTTGGCTATTACTTCTACAAGGCCGAAGAGTCTCGCCGAGAAAGGCTCCGTCCTCGAGAAGCGCCTAACGGCCAGAACAATGATCCTGTCCAGCGAAAGTACGACCGCCGACTTCGCGAGATGGCCCCTGAGGATTGGCGCCAGGACCCTTACCTGGTTTGCATTCTTCTGAGCCTAGGAAAGCAACAGTGGCGCCTGAGTAATGGACGTTCCTCCTTGGTAAGTTGATCTCGTCTCTCTGTTTATGCATCAACCATCTGACAGTCAGTCCCACTAACATGATATCAATCCAGGCGCATCTGCTCGTCACAAACCGGTCAGACAATACACATGCCTATGTTTACAAGGCCGATATTCCACGCGAACTTCTAGAGTGCCTCGACTATCCGACTCGCAGCATGGGGGATTTTGATTTCCCCACCATTAGCTACACCAAGGTCGCTTTCGAGCCATACGAGACCCTTTCAGAGCGCCTTCTGCTTCATTTGCTCGGCGCCGAGTATCTATCCGGCTTGGGTCTAGGAGCAGCTTCGGTGTCGGCACGTGAGAAGCGAACTTCCGATGATGAGTCAGATCGACCTGTCCAGAAAGTCCCAAAGTTGGAACCATGATGGCCTGTGTCCGTCAGCATTGTCGAGCTCGAGGTTACGGAGATCTTCTACGATATGCACAATAAGCTGTGGCCGCTCATAAGACCTAGATGTATACAAATGCTACCTCATTTTGAGGAGCACTCTTGTCAGTAGAGTAGCTAGCCACTGTCGTAGTCATAAATCAGGATTCTTGACAACGTCTTAAGGGATGAGACCATCTTCATTCTCGCTCGCCTGTGTTGAATTTCTAGCACCTGTACTTCTCCGTTCTATTGACTAGAATAGCTCTTATGTCTCGTCTTCGGTTCCGTTGGTGTATTGTCTACCTGGTTGTAGTGAGCTCGACAAAGTCTCATTTGAATACTATGAGCCCAATCATCCCTCTTCTAAGCATGTTGCGAACGAGCATATTAACAGAACTAAACCAACTCCAGCAAATATAAAACAGAAAGGCTAATGCATACTTGACTGGCAAGGAATCAGACAAGCAACAAAGTAGATCATATTCTTCTAGCACATACAAACCCGTCAGCAGAACCAAACCGATTCCAGCAAATAGAAACATAAAGGCTAGCACAAACCTCACCACCAAGCATCAGACAAACGACAAAGTAGATCACGTTCTTCTAATATACACAAGCACATCAACAGAATCAAATTCTAGCAAATACAAACAGAAAGACTAATACAAATCACCACCAAGCATCAAACAAGCAACCAAGCACATTACGTCCTTCTGAACATAAATACTTTTGTATCCTCCCATTGAAATGGCTAACCTACCTCATCCTCAACTTTCCCCAAGCTAGCATACCCATGTTGAACGCGCAGAGAACCAACAAGCAATATGGTCACTCCATACTTTGACTTGATCATTGGAGATCGACAATACGAGAATCATGCGACACGCTCAAAGTGTCTGGGGGAACTACAGCTGAACCCCAGCAGCGAATGGAGCCGTGAACATCTGTTTGCGTGCCATGTGGTGAACGTGTCGGACCCATCAAAAGACTTGTGTCTTCTACCTTCGTTGAAAGGCCTCCATCATAGAGAGCCAGATGCAGTCATGGCAGGTGCAGACAAAAAGATAGATGACCAGTACGACTATAACGAAGAACAAATCCAGAAATTCGTCGACGGTCCCAAACGTGAAGAGCGTGCTCAACCGGAAAGTCAACTGGCATATACAGTTGGAGTAAGCTTAGGCCAGATTTGGGCAGCGTTGGGAGATGTAGAAATACAGAGCCCTGAAAAAGACATCAAGACACCCCGGCCAAAGCGACAGAGAGTTATCCCAACCAAATACGGATTCGTTGCCAATGGCAAGGAAAACCTTGGCTCAAGCCCCCCTGGAAGTCAAGATATTAGCTCTAGCTCTAGCTCTAGCTCTTCCTCCTATACACCCCAACATGCAACAGCAAGTCTTCCGCTCGAGGACTACACAGTACGTCTGGCCCACTGCGTTACCAGACACATTTTGTACCATACCCAGCTTCATACTTCAGCAGACTTTGTTGAACTTCGCTTGGGGGAGCGAGCCACCGCGGGATCGATTACTGCTGTAGACGATGGTGGCTTGTACATACAATCAGCTACGGATAAAGCCAAGAAAAGGAAATTCACTGTGCTCTTTGAAGCTAAGCGACAAATGAAGGCGCGTAACGGCAGGCGAATGGTATCAGATGACGTCTTGGCACAGATGACCTGCGAAGCCATCGCCGCTCGGTCAAGCGAAGCAGAAGAATTCAAGGGTGACAAAGTATTCGTCATCCATGCCGCGAAGCACCATATGTGCTTTTTTGAGTTTACCATCACAAAAGAAACCCTCGAGCAGATTAAGGCTCGGAACAGGCCAAAGGAAGCACTGAAAGTCAGTGCTACGAGATGGTTTAATCTGAAGAAAAAAGATCATAGAAGACATATCAAGAACAATATTTCGTGACTGGCAAAGTATATGCTAGATCGGCGAGGCCACACAACCACGAATCATTGAATGTTCATGGATCAGTGGAAGAAATGATAAGCCTCTTTTGAGTTTTGGGAGCTCATTGCATTGATGGGCTAAAAAGATCTTGGAGAAAGGTCCAGAAATGGAATACCTGTTTCCTTGCTTCTGTTCGGATCTACATAGACTAGATCACTATGATTTGAGAATATTCAGGAACGCATATAACCTTTGGAGTTTAGTAGTTGAGAAAAGTGTAGACGCAATAGAAACGCTCTCCTGCAAACCTTCCATCAATAAGACCAAGATGAACTCACATCAAGGATGGTGTTCTTTGTGTCGTGTTGATGTTCTTACACCCTTGCTGTTCACTATCCAGTTGCGGGAGAGCTCTGAGCGAATATGTTCTCATGCTACGTGACATTCGGTTTTCAGTCCTTCAAGCTGTAAGGTTGCTCCCCCGTGTCTTTTACTCTATTTTGGCAAAACAGGCCATGGTGCATCAAACATCCTTCTCTCATTCTTGCCATTCATGAATCAAATCTATTTGCAGTATCCACGCGATTCTGAGCCGAACTGGCCCTGCATTTACATTTTCGACCTGCGAATTGCAGCGACTAGGCGGTGGTACGTCGCTGTCCCGCATCCATCAAATAAGGCGAGGTGGCAGAGTGGTCTAACACGATAGACTGGGAATCTATTCTCTTTGGAGGCGTCTGTTGGAATCAGGCCCGCATCGAATGGATAACATGCTCTACAAGAATTCTCTTCCTTTTTATCTTTTGATCCCGGTTGAAATAATAATTCCAGGCCTTGTCGGCTCTGAACAATTGTCCAGTATAGTGGTTTAACTGTCTTGGCACATCCTTTCCTCTGCAGAGACAAAACGCTTAGAATTTCACAACCAACATCAAGCTAAACAAAGTCTGCAATTGATTGGTCTAAACTCCTACTTAAGCCCGAGTCCGTTATTTTGGGCCGTGGCTTCAATAAATAAATTTACAGGTTTCATGCCACCGCACAAGGCTTGCAGTTTTGACAATTTTGTCCACTGCGCCGTACTATTGGTGCTAGCCTTGTGCTGAAAACCGCACTATTGACTGACTAGCAAACGGAGGAAATTAGCCTTTTCAATAAGCATAAGCTGCATAAATACCCATGAATTCCTCAGCTTGCTCTATTTCTTCGCTTGCCAACCGACCATTTTCACTCGTTTCAAGTCATTCGTTTGCACCATGATGTCCCGCGGCAATTTATTCTTGGCCTTTGGGCTGGTTGCCTTGGATTCTGCAGTTGCAGGCCCTTGTAAGCCTTTGACAACTTGTGAGTATAGCTTGGATTTGTTAGTATAACGGGCTTCGCTGACCAGTAACCAGCCCTTACCACCGCTACTGTTGATTCTTCAACATTTGTCGCATCAACCGCCGTATCAATCCCTGAGTCTGCTACCGAGTCGTCGACATTTGCATCGATAACTTCCACTGCCAGTTTAGAAACAAGCTTTACTCCTCAGACCACTGTGACTGTTGATTCCTCAACATTTGTCGTGAGCTCCCAATCAACCGCAGCAACGATCTCTGAATCTGGCACTGAGTCGACATTTGCATCGACGACTACTGCTGTCAGCTCAGATACAACACTGACCTCTGAGCTCACGACTCTCATGTCCATCACCACTTCCGCCGAGTCCACTGCAGAATCTACCACTGAGCCCACTACAACTGCCCCCCCTCCCGGTCCAACCTCGTTCAACATCTTTCCCAACGAAGCAATGGGAGCCAGCGGCCCTCTTAAGGTGGCAGACAATTTCGGCGGTTATGTTTACTTCAACAATGAGAACTCCAATTACGCTACTGGAAACTTCATCATCAACGACCAAGGAGAGGTCATCGCTGGCCCTAGGATTCTATGCGCTTACTTCACACCTAACAGCCAGTCTGGAGCTATCTCGCTCTGTTTACCGAACGGCATTGCTGGCGGTTCCTTGGCACTCCTTCAATGTCAGCTTAGATCCGATGGACAACTTCACTGCTCGGTTCAGGGCAGGTACTGCACCCAAGTGATGTTCGGGGTAACCTGTCAAGACACGGAAATCTATTCTACCTTTTACATCAGCAATGCTGCGTCTAATGGTTATGGTCTTCGTATTGGACCTAGTGGTCTTGCATTGCCCCAGGCTCAGCTTACGAGTCGACCTGCAGAGACTTGAGTGTCAATTGCCCTTCCAATTGTCATTAGATGCTGTTTTATGGTGTACGTATCAAATACCAAGATTCTGGATAATATTCTTGTGTATATACTTGACTATAAAACCTTATTCAAAAGGATGCGACTCATGACCATTCGTAACGTCGGCGATAACAGCATTCGCAACCTAATGTCGTGGCTGTACTAAACTGCCGAAGACTTGTACTTCCAGTACCGTTCTAGTGGTTTAATTGCTAGTGCAAGCTTTCTTGATTGCTCTTTCTACAATCTAGCCTTCGTGCTATTCAATGACTTTGCCACGGTTGGAGACATCTCATTATACCCCGAAGCTGGTATCTCGCCAAAAAGAGCTGGGCAAAATCCTCCAAGTTTCACAGTCAGTCAACTTGTAATGCATACATTTTAATTTGCTCTCTGTCGCCGAGTCGTGGAAGCCAATGCTTTCATCAATTAGACGAAAATTGTCTTGTATCTCACAAAAGATACCCCTAAGGCAACCCGTGTACGTGGTAGAATAAGAAGATCTTGATAAATCAAGACAACACGTATACTGTATAATGGAGTCGCATAAACGACATCTATCAGAGTTGGAGATTATTTAAGTCCAAGGAAGAGAGTACAATCAATCCCCTATACATTTGCCTACTGCATACTCTTACGCCACTGTCCTATGGATTTACGACTTCTTTCATAATATTTACTATATTATAGTTAGAAGAAAAATAGAAAAATAATACCAAGATCTATTTAATATTTCTAATATAGTTTTTC